>PVLD010002882.1:0-125840 GCA_004027595.1 Dinomys branickii
CCCTTCTATGTTCTCTATAATTCTGTATTTCCTCAGTCGTTTTTGTATTAGCAGAAATGAAGATAACTTTATATTATACAGCATCCAGTGCAAATTCCCTATCTTATCTATAATTTGGTATTTCCTTTAATGTTTTTGTGTTAACTAATGTGAAGATAACTATGTAATACAACATCCAGTTCTAATTCCCTACTATATTTTGTATAACTTTGTATTTTCTGTATTGTTTATGGCTTTTCTGGTTCATATGTCTCCATCCTTTTGTCTTTAAAATAAAATTTAAAAAAAAAAAATGTCTGGGTGAGAACAGACTCCGTGAGAGAGCTGTAAAACCTCCTGCTGGAGTTTGGTTTAGCGCGCGCATGTGTCTGTGTGTGTGTCTGTGTGTCTGTGTGTGTGTCTGTGTGTGTCTGTATGTGTCTGTGTGTGTCTCTGTGTGTGTGTCTGGAGTTTAGCTTAGCTGTGAGCACGTGTGTGGTGTGTGTGTGTCTGTCTGTCTGTCTGTCTGTCTATGTGTGTGTCTGTGTGTCTGTCTGTCTTTGTGTGTGTGTATGTGTTTGCCTTCCAGTTTTTTTTTTCAGGCCTGTGACACTAGAATATGAGCAGTGGTCCCAATTCTGTCCCACCTGGCAATGGACGCATCTCCAGCCATGCCTGTGAATGTGCTTAGGGAAAAGGCTCCCCTTTGGGTGTGGACGTGGCCCAGTGATAAATTTCAGGCGGCTCAGACATTTGGAGACAATGTGTGTGTCATCGTGGGGTAGAATGAGGGTGAATGTCCCCAATATCCAAGCTGTGTGGCTTTGAACAAACTAGGTCACTCTGAGCCTCATCGATTAAATAAGAATGAGACCCCCTGCTGGCAGGCCCCTGAAGACTGAGTAAATTCAGTGTGCACGGGGAACTTATTTACTGTGTGCCCAGCTCCAGGCTGAGCGCTGCAATAGAAAGGGTAGTCAGATGGCCCCTCGTAGGTGGATTATGGACAGAGCGCCCACAGGGCTGAACACCCAAACCACAGCCGTGTTCAGACCTAGTCATCGATACTCATTACACCACCTACCATGACCATAAGTACATGCCAGGACCAACCAAGGTGAACCCAACACTGTCACCCACGTGATATCAGTTGTTTCTACAGCTATTTACCCCACTCCTGCTGCCTACACCTCCCAGAGTCCAGTTCAGCTCCAGTACCTGTCAGCTGAGCAGCCTAAGGCAAGTTAGTAGGCACCTTTCCGGCTCGGTTTCCACATCTGTTAAATGGAAATGCTAAGCGTGGCCACTCCCTAGTGGCTGAGGATGTGCTGAGGATGAAACACACTGAAACAGCCAAGTTCTCAGAACTGTGCTGCTCCCTCCCAGCCCTATATGCGTGTTGAGGCTGTCATATCACTGCTTGTCAGCACAGTGCTGGACGACCAAGGGGAAAAACACGCATGAAAGTGTATGAAGCTTTTAGTGCCCTGGGAATTGTGTCACAATCAAATGCATATCTGAGACCTCATTCCCACTCAGCAACAAGTCTCCTAGGAGCCCCCAGGATGTTGAAAAAGAGCCCCCGGTATCTGGATAGTGGCCTGGCACCCACAGCCAGGCTGGCATTCTCCTGGATACAATGGAGGTCTCAGAGATGCACACGGGGCGACAGACTGCTTTCCAGGTCTTCAGGCACAGTCGTCCACCGAACACCAGACCTCCCTCTCCCCACTGCCATGATTGCTGTTCCTGTATCAGTCACAGCTCCAGCCTTGCTGTGTCCGCCTCCCTCTAGACAAGATGAACTGAGAGCCTAGATCACAGATAGACCTGTACCTCATCCCTGACACTGCCCAGTCCTGATCAAACCCCTGCTTCCTCAGAGCCCCAAACCACATCATCTCCCAGGTTCCAGCCTTCCTTTCTGACAAGCAGCCAAGATGCCCATGGTCCTCATGGTGTGTGCGCTTCTGCACTGTGAAGAACAGTGAGCCCACTGGGTCGGCGATGGAGCTGGCCCCAGGGTTAAAGCTGGAGAGGACGGCAGTGGCCAAGGGTGTGATGCTGGGGGCAGGGATTGAGCAAAGGCCAGCAAGGTCCAGGAAACGTCTTTTGCAGTGATGAGTCTTTGTACATCCTGGAAAATCCAAGGATTTCCACTCAGAGCCTAGAACATAGTACATGCTCTGTGTGCAAAGAGGGCTAAATTAGTAAATGAGGGATGGGAGGTGGGGGGAGGGCAAAAGAGAAGGGAGGAGGGAGGGAAGGAAATAACATCCACTGAGCGCTGACTGTGTACAGCAACTGAGACTGTTATTATAGGAGGGCAGTGTTGACTCAAATGTGAGTCCTGCCTCCTCAGAATATATAATACAGACAAGGAGCGCAACTGAGGACCAAGTGTGTTGAGGCTCAGCAGCGTGTGAGGTCAGAGGGCTGGACTGAGCCTGAAGGCCCACAGCCCCTCCACCAAATTCAGTGAGTGAGTCACAGGGGAAAGAGTCGGGTGTTCAGTGTGATTTAGCTCTCACCTGCAGTGTGACTCCAGGCCAGCTGCCTCTCTGAGCCTCAGTTTTCTCATCTGAAAAACGGGATGGACCACATTCATCTTGGCGTGAGGACTTTCAATGCCCTGGGTTCAGGTTCCACCCTCAACATGAGCCCCAGGTTTTCCCTTGGCTCTAAGAACCTCCTCACATCCTTCCTCCCACAGGACCCCAAGCAGGGTCACCAGTAATGCTCCATTTTGATGGGCTGAGGAGAGTGATGTCAGGACAGGTCCAGCACTGGAATCTAAAGCAAGGTTTCTGGTCCTGGATTCCAGTCTCAGTCTGCCATTTCCTGCTGGCAGTCTTGAAGGGAGAGAGTCCCAGATTCAAGACCGGTCAAGCACGCTTACTCCCCGGTGATCAACTTGTGACACCCAGCTGAACTGAGCCAGCGTGGTGCTGGGTCTGGGAGGCCCACCAGAGGGGTGTTGCCGGCAGCATGAGAGGCAGATGTGAGAGTGTGCTGTAGAGAGGTTGTAGGGAGCTTTAGAAGCTGTTGGGAGCTGGTAGAGCTGTAGAAAGCTGCTGGTTCTCTTGGAGGAGCTCATCATGCTGGCTTCCTGATGAACTCGGCTGCTCTCATCGCTGAAGGAGCTCGGGACCTCGTTGTCACTGAAGATGGTTATGGTTCACTTTGGGGAGCTCTGGTCCTCACTTTCAACATCACCTCCTGGCTCTGGAGGGGAAGATGGCACACGGCTCAGTCTCCTGGAGAAGCTTGTGGCATTGGCTTTCTTGATGGGAATTCGGCTGTTCTCATCATCAGAGGAGCTTGAGACCTCACTGTCACTGAGGATGGCTGTGGGACTTTTGGGGGGAGCTCTGGTTCTTTCTTCGAGCATCACTTCCTGGCTCCCGTGCAGATCCCTCATCCTGCTAGCACAGATTCTTCATCCCACTGGTACAGACTTTCTATCTTCCACCACTGACCTTGGGGCCTTCCAGAGCAGATCTGTGAAACAGGCCTGTGTGAGACATTGTCATGGGCTCTAGGTCTTCAGCCGGATTCATGCAGGACATTACCATGGGATCCAGGCCCTCAGCTGGATTCTTTGGTCTTTAGTGTATGGACAGATTTCCTGCACTCTCTTTATATATGATTGTTTGGGTGACTATTATAAAATAATTTTATAAAATATGTGTCCTGTATTGTGTAGTTCCCCTTGCAAAATCCCAAACTACAACATTCCCTATGTGATCTTGGGCAAGTCCCCTTGTTTCTCTGAGCCCTGTTCCTCATTTGTATAAAGGGGGACATGAAGACTTCCCTGCAGAGTCACCATCCAGACTGACCAGCTTTCCAAAAGCACCTAACAAACCTGCAGCACACACATTCATTCAGGAACAAATGCCTGCGGGCTCCTGATAGGACCAAGCTCACCCTCGAGCATGGGGCCACCCCCAGGAGCAAGGCCCTCACCCTCCTGCCGCTCACAGCCCTGGGCAGGAGACGGCCATCCAGGAAGCCGGGGACACAGGAGATTATTGCAGACTGTGACGCGCCACAAAGGAAACCTGCCCGGAATGCAGGAAAGCAGGTGGCCGAGAGTATGGCTTAGGCTCCAGACAAGAAGATTGTGGCTGTCATAGCCAATTACCACAAATTGGGTGGCTCAAAACCAACAGGAATTTATTCGCTCAGAGTTCTGGAAGGAGGAAGTCAAAAATCACGATGCCAGCAGGTCCAAGTTCTTGCCAAAGGCTCTGGGGAGAATATTCACTTCTGGGTGCTGTCAGCAACCTCGAGGACCACTTAGCTTGCAGCAGCTTCACCCAGCCTCCGTCCAGCTTCCCTTCCCCCCTTTGCTTTTCCTCTCCTTCAAGGACACTCACTGGTCCTAGGATCTAGGCCCCACCTAGTTAGTCCAAGGCTACCTCAATTTGAGAGCTTTAACTTAAGTACAGCTGCAAGGACACTTTCCCAAACAAGGTCACATTCACAGACTCTGGCTGAGGACATGAGATATTGTCCTGCAGATGACACAGTGCAGCACACTGACATGTCTTGGACAATGGATGACCATCACGTGTGGTGTAAGCAGTAGCTCAAAAGATGATAGCAGTGATTATCACACAGGAAGTAATAATACCAAGATCCTAACAGGTGGTCTCTTCATCAAGAATAAATGCGCATGCCCCAGTGAGGGGGAGCTCTTTGATTCAAAAATGCTTTGCTGCTAGCAAGGGGCAAGGCAAATCCACAAGAAGAGCAAAGATGTCCCCACAGAGGAAAGGCATGTTTGTCACTCTTTCCTTGTCACACTGCTGAAAGAACTGCGTGGTGGGAGGACCAGACTCCTCTGAGGTGAGGACACCCTGGGGTGCTGAGTGAAGTGACATTTCTGCTCCTGAGCTAAGCTGGGAGATCACTGTCTCCAAGAAACATTAGAAGCTCTGACAAAAGAAGTAAGTCCCCAGAACATTTACCAATGAGCAGAAGTGTCACCATCTTTATTTTCCAACCTGGTCAAATGACTTTCAGACTCCGGGAAGTGTTCAGAGACTGGTCCTATGGTCCCGAGTAAAGATGCAGCTTTGTAAACTTTTTGTCCTTGAGCTCCAGCTTAGTGACTTCACAGTCTCCAAAATGCCTTTGCTGTGACATGAAAAGAGCAGGAGTCAGCCAGTAAGACCTGCTTTCCATCCTGGCTCAGCCTCTCTCTCAGAGCAAACAATATCTTCTCTCCAAAGCCTAGGTTTCCCTTCTCGTCAGCTGACTGCAGGCTCTGACCTTGCACTGAGAGTGCAAATAAATGTTTCTTCCTTGTCTGCAAGTGGCTCAGGCACCACCGGACAGGAGTCTTTAATGGGGAAAGTGAGGCACTCATGGCAGTTTCCCAGGATGGAATAGCTAAGAAGTGTCAGCCGAATGGGATGGCACTGGGGGTTTGCCAACGAGGTGCCCAGCCCAGCCTGGGGAGCTGGGGAGGTGTCCTGAGAGGAAGAGCCCCAGCTGAGATCAGCGGTGAGGTGAGGGAGTTCGAGTCAGGCAGAGAGGAGACAGGCTGTGCCAACATCCAGAAGGAGACACAGGCAGGAACATGGACCTCAGTTCTTGCAGCCAGAACGGTGGCAGGGTCACAAAGCCCTGTGAGCCACACAGAAGGGAACTCAACCACCCAGGCAGCACTTTCGAGGGAAAAGGTGAAGACACAACCCTTCTGGCCACCATCAGCCCCTGCTCCTTCCTCTCCACCTTAGAGAGGCCCTCCTCAGATGGCTGGGGCCATAGCTCCCAGACTTTCCCCCACAAATGTGTGTATCTTCTACATATTCACACGTCTCCCCACTTGTATGATGCACTCCTGACCATACTTTAGCATATGAAAACGGGTTCATGTTGGGGCGTCCACAGCACCTCACCGTCATGACTGGCAGCGTTTCTTTTGTATTAATGCACATAAAATAAACATACATCTTAAGCTTTTATTTTACCCCCATAGGAAAAGTATAATATTGGTGCTAATAGTTTGGATCCGAAGAGTCACCCAGAGGCACACATTAGAGGCCTGGCCCGCAGCTTACCAGATGGAGTTCAGTGGGAGGCCTGACGCCACTTAGGGGGTTCTCTAAGAGGGCGGTGGGACCCTAGTTAGTGTCTTTCTCTTGTCTACATCCTGCTATTATGAACAGTTTTGCCCCATGACACCTTCCCCTGTGATATCGCACCATAGCCCCACAGTACTCGCAGACTAGGATCTTCAATCTGCTCTCTCTCTCGCTCTCTCTCGCTCTCTCTCGCTCTCTCTCGCTCTCTGCTCTCTCCACACCTCACACTGGCTACACCCCAGCCATGACAGGTATGTGCCACCACACTGACAACTTTCTCTCTTTATGAGCTGATTATCTCCAGTATTTATTACGGTAATGGGGAGATAACACAATTTGAGAGCTATAACAAATGCCATGGAACTGCTCATTACACTCTACCTTGTTTGCTTTTTGTTTTTTTTTTTGTTTGTTTGTTTGTTTGTTTGCGGTACTGGGGATTGAACTCAGGACCCTGCGCTTGCTAGGCAGGCTCTTATTCCACTGAGCTATATCCCCAGCTTACCTTGTTTGCTTTATTCCACAGTACATCAAGGTGTTGCATCGAATATACATCTAGGTATATTATTCACACAGGCTGTCCTTCACATAGATACACACATATATCTATTTCTCTATCCATGGGCGCTGAGGCTGTATCTTGTGTTTGTTTTGTTTTGTTTTTACTGTTTTAAAAATGAAATGCTCTCAACCTCTTCTAAGAAGCACCACATGGAAGATACCAGAAGTAGATTTACTTTGAACATAAATGTTTTATTTCAAAATGTAGCCTTGACTTTCAATGGCACACCAGAAAGGTGCCTCTTTCATGGCCGTCATGCCCCGAGAAGCCAAAATTGACAAGCACCTGCCGCCCTCCCTCTCCCTGGCCCCCACAGTGCTGAAGTGCATAGATCACAAGGGGGATCTCCTCCTGGGCGCGGACAGCCTCCTACCATCTCCCCAGCCCCTCCTCCCGTTCTGTCCCTGCAAGCTCCACTTTCAATTTGCACCAGGCATCGTGGGAGGGCTGGTTTTAATTTTCCACACTGCTGCCACAAAGCAGCACCCAGAAAGATGGAAACTCAGTCTTATGAAATTCCCAGCCTCGCCTCCTTCAGTCCATGGTCCAGGGTCCAGCTTCCGCTGCTGGCCTGCTGTGCTGGACCAAGCATTTTACCCCTCTGGGCTTACTGTCCTTGTCTGGCCAGCCCTGTCATCCTCCCTGGCTTAACAGAAGAAGTCCCCAGAAAGGGGGAGGAGCCAAGAAGCACTTTCTGCCTCAGCCTTCAGGAGCACCAGCCTTTCTGCTGCCTCAGGAGCACACTGAGCTCAGTCCTGCCTTCCAGCTCTGCACCTGCCATTCCTCATTCAGGTCTCTGGATCCCTGCCTGAAGGAGGCAGAGGACAGCAAAACCACCCAACACACCCGAGGAGCTCCTCCTCAAGGCTGCCATGGCCTCTGATCTTAACATATTAGACTCCTAAGGGCTGGGGATATAGCTCAGTGGAATAAGTGCTTGCCTAGCAAGCGCAGGGTCCTGAGTTCGATCCCCAGTACCGCAAAAAAAAAAAATCTTCATCTTGGGAGCTGGGGATATAGCTCAGTGGAATAAGTGCCTGCCTAGCAAGCGCAGGGTCCTGGGTTCAATCCCCAGTACTGCCAAAAAAAAAAAAAACATAGACTCCTATTGTACTTGGTGGAGCATCATTCCAACAGAGTAGAAGCAAACTTCTAGGGTTCAAATCTCAGATCTGCCAGCTATGGTACAAACTTGCATACCTTGCCTCACCTTTGTGTGCCTCACCTGTTTCCTTACCTGTAAAGTTGAGGGTGATACTGATATTGTCTGCCTCAGGAGCTGCTGTGAAGATTAAATGAGCTGATACATGCAAAGACCTCAGTGCAGTGTCTGGCACACAGCAACTGTCTCATCATCTTCTATGCCGGACAGCAAACCCAGGGCTGGGGGGTGAAACTATGTACAAAGTAAACAGGTGACTCCGCTAGATCTGCAGTTGTCAGCTCTACTTACAGATGAGAACCTTAAGACTCAGGAAGGCACCAGTCGGAGCAGGAAAAGGAAGCATTAAGTAAACTTCTTGAGAACCTTGTATGTATCATCTCATTTCATCCCAGAACAACCCTGTTCATGGGTACAGATGACTCATAAGAACTCACACAGTTGGTGGTGGATGGGGGCCGCATTTCCTATGCCTTATCTGAGGTGGGCTGATTCCATCTTTGCCCCTTGTGACAAGTGCCACCGCCTGGCAAATCAATGCTTCCCACCCCTTGGCCATAACGATTGGCTCTGCACTGGGTGTGTGGCCACATCTAGTCCAGTGAATGGCCTGGCTGGAAGTTTAGGAGACTACTGAGAAAGGAGAGTCTCCTCCTATAAGGGCTGCTAAGGTGGAGAGGACTCAGCTGAAACGAGGACTCACACGGAAGACAGCAAAGCCCCAGAGAGGGGGCAGAAAGATAGAGAGCCGGGCTCCGTGAGTCCAGCAGGAACCTGGACCAGGAATTCCTCTCCTTCCTCATGTCAGTATCATCTGAGTCTGTCCTTTGTCATCAAAAGGTTGCTAGCTGCCACCAATAGCCTGGGTGGTTCTTGATCATGTCTCCTTAGTCTACACTGTGCCAAGTTTGATGTCATCTTTGCCATCAAAAATCATTCCGGTCCTAGCCAAGGAACAAAACTCATGATTCCCCAAAGCTGATCTGGGAGAGCAAACACCCAAGAAAGAGGGATTTTGCTGAGTAGGAAACTACTCCATTGGAAAACTCTCCCTGTTGCCTGCTGAGATAGGTGAGCGCGTAGGTGCCCCCGTACACGGGCAGGGTGCCTCTATGCGACTGCACTCCACCAAGGTGGCGGTGCACAGAACGAAGCAGATGCTGGGTGCTGAGCTTGCGTGGATCGCAGCCCTTGGTCTGCCAGGAGATGGCAGCACTGCTGGGTGCTGAAGTGATCTGCATGTTTTCCTGGTGGAAAACAAATCAAGATTTCTTCTGCTCAGACACCCTCCCCAGAATTTGCCTAGGAGGCTGAGTCAGAGAACAGGGCTGCTTGTCAACTGGCTGCCCTTTTTGGTCTCTGATCTTTAAAGGAATTAAATGCCTTTACTTAACAAAAGAGCTTGGAACAAACTCAAATTCATTCTGGGGGAAAAAGAGATTCTGAGAAAAAGGTTCTCCCGGGAGTGATTTGCAGTAATCCTGCAACCCAAAGGGACAGCTCGCCCTCCTCCTTGGGTGACACAGAGGTGACAACAGCAGCTACCACGCATGGTCATACATGGAGGCCAGCATTGTGCTGCTTTCTTCAAGCATGCTTTCAAGTTTTGTCCTCACTATAACCTTAGAAGGAGAAACCAGCTATTGACCTTCTGCCCGTGAGGGAGCTAAAACTGAGAGAGGCGTAGGAAGTGTGCAAAGCCACACACCGAGTTGGCCATGAATCTGAGGTTAGACCTATGTCTGAGACTGAACAGATGAGTACCTTCTGGATGTGACTTTTATCTCTTGCTCAAAATCTAGGAACAAGAAGGCTTGCAGTATCAAGTTTCAAAAGGAAGCCAACCCAGTGCCAACCACAGTTAGCTACCGAATTTAAACCTAAGGTGACAAAATGCCAGCACCCAGCCTGGCAAAGGGTGGGCACACCATGCGTGTGCCTGCAGCTAGCAAGAGGCTAGAAGGGACAGTGCCGGAGAGAGCTGGTGCTTATCACATGCTTACACTGTGTCACGGCCACTGCTTCATATGACACAGAGCTCCCACAGCAGCCCAGGCACGATATGAGGTTTTAGGTCAGGTCCAGGTTTTTTCATGCATTTGCATTCCGTTTCGTGAAATCTTGATCTTGCCCCTCCTGGTTTTGACATCTCATTTTGATCAATGTAGAAAATGAGGCTGAGTGTTCAAGGACCTCTGAGAGCCCCTGGAAGGGTCTGAGCTGGGACTAGACCCTGATCTCCCTTACTCCAAACGCAGGAATTCTTGACAGTATTTGAAACAATGCTTCAAGAACACCCAAAATCCTGTGCAGATGGCGTTGAGGACTGAATACATGATACCTTCTCCCCTCCTCAACTTCCCACACTGTCCAGGTACCCAGGAGATGTCTCCTACAATGGGATGTACACGGGGGGGTGGGGGCAGCTTGTCTCAGATGAGCTCACAGGAACCAGTTAAGATTCTAGGAATCCTGTGAGCCAGGTGCCATCATGTGGCAGCTAGCAATTGGCCACAGTAAAAGTACTTATACCACAGAAGTTGGCAAATGCTACAGTTCGGGAGCTTTTCTCCCTCCCAGAGAGCCAGTTGTTAAATATTTCCCAGTATGGGACTGGACTTTAGATATCCGTCCATCCATACACTGATCCATTATTTCAAATATGTCTATTTGTTACATAATATCTAATAGTTGCTATATCATATTGCCCGGATTCACTTACATCCTTTTTCAGCGAACTTTCATTCATGACCCATCTTATGCCGGGTTTAGTAGGTTAAGACAGACCTGATGATCCCTCAGGCCCAATCAGCCAGGCACCTGTGTTGTTCCCTCCTCCTGCCGCAGGAGGAAGTTTTGGGCGATCCAGGAAAGAGTCCAAAGTGAGCAACACCAGAGAAGAAAGTACAAAGGAAAAAAGAGCCAGAAAGGGGCCTGCTGGGCCCTTGGGGCCATGTGAGGACTTATCTTTAGTCTACAGTCTTCAAGCCTCAGTCATCTACCGAAGGAGGCACGTGGTTCGAGGCCTGTGGAGTGCAGTCCTGTTTCCTCACCACAGCCCCCGTACGGTCCACCTCTGGACCGCAGTTTCCTCCTCAGAAAAGTGAATATAAAAACGAAGCCAGCACCTCCAGGACGTGGATGTGGGGCCCCAAGGAAGACAGATGAGAAGCCCTTAGTTCCATATCTGGCCAGCTGCAAACTTCAGTGAGCGGGACTAGGACATTTCCCTCCTCCACACGTGTTCATTCAACCTGTTTTCTTTCTTACTGTGAGTCCTGTATTTCTACCCAGTGGCAAGCATTGTGCTGGGCACTGGGGAACCGACAACCAATAATTCAGATGCAACGGCCCCCGGAGGAAGGGACCCTGCCTCCCAACTGCCTGCCTTGAACCAGTCCCCCAAAACTTACTGCATTCCTACTCCTGCCTGGCCAACCTGAGGTCCGTGAAATAAGACCTCTCCTCTGTTACCCACAGCTCCGGGGCTGGTTTCCAAGCTCCGGATGGCCATGCTTCTGCCTGAGGCTTCTCACTCTAAAGTCCAGCTGTGTGCTTCCCCAGTGCTCTCCCCAGCTAGTCTGTGAGCATCTGGAGGCCAAGGTCTTAATCTCCAGTCAGCCAGGCGCCTGGCACATAGAAAGCCATCAGTCAGAGTTGGTTGAATGAATCCTAAGCCACAATTAGAGGTGGAGCCAGAGAGGCCTTGTCCTCTACATTTAACTCCAATCTTTTCTCACCCCCTGCCGTCAGAGGCCACCCCAGCCCCCAGGTGGGGAGGGACTTCCTCCCTCCACCGCCCTCCCCGTACTCACTGAGAAGTTGTCGACTTGACTCGCTGACTGTCACATTCTCTTGCCAGAAGGGGTTCATCAGCGGGGTGCACGGGCTCTGCACTGGATGGGACGGGGTGGGAGGAGGAACTTGTGGGCTGGGGGTTGGGTTTCCGAACCCCAGCCCGAGGTTCCGTTCTCCCCACTGCTCTCCTGTAAGGTGAGGGGAGCGCTAGCGCGGGTGGGAGCAGAGATGGCCACCTCCAGAAGAGCTTTTGCAGCCCCAGAGCTCGGCCTGGCCCATTCCCCGCCCCAAACCCCTAAACACTACCCTGAGACTTCGGGGAGGGGTGGGCACTAAGCAACAGGTACCCCCCCCCCGCCGCCGTCCCCACGTGTACCCTTACCCCGGCAAGTCCGCCAGAGGCCAGAGTGGGAGCTCAGAGGCTCGGGGTGGCTGCGGTTGGCGGCTCCCAGTCGGTCCAGCGCCGCCAACCCGTGGCCCTCCAGCCGCTCGGTGTCGATGATGTACCAGAAGTCCGTGCCGATGGCGGCGGCCAGGAGCACGAAGCTGAGCGCCCCGCTCAGCGCCGCCGAGCCGGCCAGCGCGCCCAGGTGCACCCTCATCACCGCGTCCCGACCCCAAGCCTCAGGGTGCTGCGGCCCCCGGCGCCTGCCCGAGCCCCACGGACCGCCGCCTACCCCTGCTCCACCCGGCCTCGCCAGGGTGCTCTGGCTGGAACCCCGCCCTTTGCACCTCCGGCCCTGGCCTCGCGCCCAAAGCCTCACCTGCGCTGGGAGCTGCACGGGCTCCTCCCCCAGACCCCGCACCCAGGACGCTTCTGCCTGCACCCGGTCACCTGCGCTCGGCGGGACCTCACCTCCGCCTTCAGATCCTCCCCGGAAGCACCCTAACCCTCCGCCTCCCTCGCGCGCCTAGCCCACTCACACCTCGCCCAAACTCTGCACCGTCCCTCCACTTCCTGCCTCACTGTACCCTCGACCGCTGCGTCGCCCTCTCCACCCCAGGCTCCCCCCTCACTCGACACATCGCCGCCTCTCTCCCACAGTTCTAGCCCGCCCTCCCACAGCTCGTGCCCCTTCCCGGGCGCCGCCCCCCAGCAGTGGCCGAGGACGGAGCTCTGAGCGCGCAGACAGCACGGACCGAGGGCGGTGCCCAGTAGGCGCCAGGGGCCAGGATGCGCACGCGAGAGAGGCGGTCTTCCTGCCACTTCTGGGAGTAAAAACGACGGGCAAGGGACTCGCAGTCCAGCCAGGGTTTGCAGATATTCTGCTATGGCCTCCTTCCACCTCCAACCACCTCGCTTCCAAAATCCACCCTCTGGGGATTCTTCTGGGCTGGTTACTAAGCGGGGAAAGGCAGATTCGTTTTTTATAAAAGTTCCTTAAAGTAATGGTCTAGACTAGGTTCTCTGAGTCTATCCTGTCCACTGCCAAAGTCTCCCTTCACCATCATCACTGATGCCACCTCTACCACCACCGCTGTCACCACCATCACTCAACCATCAGCCGTCACCGCCACCACTCTACCGCTACCACGATTGCCACCGCCTCCACCACATCCCCGCCCCCACCTCCACCTCCACCACCATCCCCACCTCCAGCACCAGCACCAGCACCAGTGTTACCATCGTTGTTTGTTCTCCGTCATCCCCCATACGCTTACCCATTCTACCGTCTCCTGCACCAGCACAAAACCTTCCATTCTTCTCAGAACTACTTCTTGAGCCTTCTACATGCCTGACGCTACTAGATACAGGGAAGAACACAGTGCTGGTACCTAGTGCATGGTGTAGTCTTTTTCAAAACAAAGCAATCAAAGAAAATATGTCTGTGGCACATAGTGGTAAATGAAAGAGGATTCCAGATGCTGGAGATGGCCAGGCTCAGGACTGTGCTACCAAAGGTACCCAAAGTTCCCCTTGTGGATGGGAGATCAAAACCCTGGCACCCCTATGACACATTCTTAGGGAATCATCATGCCAAGCCCCAGAGTTAATACTCTCTGGTCAAGTTGAGGAGATAATCATTAAGCAAAGTGCTTAGACCCATTGAAGTGCTGCAGGGAAAGTAGCAGAGAGGGTCTTAGCTGGTGTTTCTGAGGAAGTGGCATTGTCACTGACACAGGAAGAATATACAAGCATTGAGTATTTCATTGAGCATTTCACTGGGTGCCTTCTAGAGCAGCTGAAAGGAGGACAACCAGGTTAGGACAGTGTGAAAAGCACATGAAGGAGAAGAGATGAGACTGACAACGTAGGAAGGACCCCTAGTCTGGCAGGTCTGAAGATCCATGATAGTTCAGGTTTTATCTGAACCACCCAATGATTCTGAGGAAGAGGGAAGTGAAATGCTCTAACTTACATTTTTGAAAAACCTCAGTCTCCCTCTAGGAAGCGTCTGTTCATTTCAGTCCCATTTTCTGATTGGGTCTTTTATTTGGGGAGTCTGGTTTTTCTGAATTCTTTATATATTCTATATACTAATCCTCTGTCCAAGATATAGCTGGCAAAAAATTATCCCGTTCTGTAGATTGTCTCCTCACTGTGTTGGTTGTTTCCTTTGCTGTGTATCTTTTCTGTCATAAAGAGGGATAAATCTGAGTTATTTGTAGGAAAATGCATGCAACTTAAGACAACAATGTTAAGTGAAACACATCACACCCGCAAACTTCAATATTGCGTGGCTCCTCTTATAAGAGAAATCAAAAGTAAAATAAAGTAAAGAGTAAAATAAAGGACAATAGGAAACAGGGAGGTAGATCTTCAGCAGATGTGAAGGGGATCTAGAGAGGGAGAGAGTAGAAGAGATGGGAGGTGAAGAGGAAATAAAAAGAATTAAGATGTGCTGTGGGTCGGTACCAACTCCCCACATTGCATATGATCACTATGTACTACAAACATATATTAATTGAAAAAAATTTTAAACCCTCAATTTCTCTGCTAACCTGGGAAGAAAAGGGACCAGTTAGGAGGGCGCTGCAGTGAAAGAAACCAAAGATCCTAGTGCTTTAGGCCAGGTGGTGGCATAGGGAGGGACGTGACCTGAATTTTTAAAGTTGAAGCCTATTACAGTTTAAATACGAAGTGTTCACCAAAGACTCGTGTTGAGGGCTTGACCCCCAGGGCAGTAATGAAATCTAGACAGGTTACTGGGTCATGAGGGAGAACACTTGCCCGTTGGTGGAGTGACTCACTGACGAGCTCATAACTGAATGGTCTGTTTGGAGGTAGGGTCCAGCCAGAGAAAGTAGGTCACTGGGAGAATGCTTTTGCAGGAAATATCTTGTTCCTGGCCTCTTCCTTTCCAGCTCTCCCCCTCCTTTCTGCTTCCCGGCTGCCTTGAGGTGAGATTTCCTTTTATGCCTTTATACCATGATGTTCTGCCTCTCTGCTGCTTAAAATCCATGGAGCCAGTCAGCCATGGACTGAACTCTCTGCAACTCTGAGCCAGAATAAACCTCTTCCTTCAAGTTGTTTTTTTGAGGTATTTGGTCAGAGACCAAAAGCTGCCTGACAGCTGACCAGAATTGCAAGGAACTAGTAGGCTGATGCTGTTTTCTCTTCCCCGTTACTGGATTCTTCCTTATCAACACCATTTTAACCTTCAGCTTCATCTCATCAGCATCAGCACACTGACTGCCACCAGCGAGACCATACATTCCCTCCTTCTGCACAGCATTCTGGTCCATCACCACTGGGCCACCATTTTGATTAAGGCTGATCTTTTCCCCTAGCCACCACCTCACAGCTTTGCTTTCAATGTCATGAAAGTGTTACCATCATCTTCATTTGTGCCACCATCAGAGCGATCCACACCATACTTTACAGATGAAAGTAAAATTCAGCTGAGGTTGGTCCTGGGAGCCCCACCAATGGCTTCCAGTTTCACCTCTCTCCTCTCTCTCCTTAGTTTTCCAGTTATGTTGTTTTCCTCCTCCTTGACTTTATTCTTCAAGCAGACTCAGCTGTGGAGCTGTAGATACTACTTTTCACAGCTTAGCAACACCAACAAAAAGAATCTTTCTCTATGGTAGTTACAAGATTTCCAGAAATAAAGCTCATTGGCCCACCTGTGGACAAATGCCCCCCTCTGAGCCAACACCTATGGCTCCATAGTACAAAATGTGCTGACTGGCCAAGTCTGGATCACCCACCCTCTCCTGGACCCAGGGGTCAGTCGGTTGATCCCATCCCCCTGAGCAAAGCATTGTCATGGCAGCAAGATGCAGCAAATAAAAATACAGGATTCTAGTTAAACCAGAATTTAGATGAATAATGAATAACGTTTTAGTGTAAGTATAATTTTCACATAATAGTTAAAATATACTTTTAAAAAGTGCTGTTTACCTAAAGTTAAAATTTAACAAGATATTCTGTATTTTATCTGGCAAACAGCTGGCTCCATAAAGGAAAACCAAGAATGACTTGACCAAAACCAAGAGAATGAACAATGTAAGCAAAACCCAGAGATATCCCCTAGCCCCAGCATGGGCATCTCCCTCCCTGGGTCCCACATGCCTCACCCACATAGTAAAACCTGCTTCTAGGCTTGTGTGCAAACATAACCTTGTAGGTTTTGAGAATTCTATTTATCCTGAGGATTTTAATATAATCTTCTTGAATCGTGTTCAGTCACTCTAAACAGAACAGAAAGTAATGTTTTTTAATGATTCCAGGGAGGAGAGGATTACATCAAACACTGGGCAATATCATCACGCAGCCAGTCAACTGAAGAGGCGTGATAGAAACCAGAGGCTCCTGAGGCAGGACCCAAACAGAGCACAGTACTGAAGATTCATGCTCCACCATACTAGCAAGGTATGAGATGCGATTGAAATACGTGGCTAATGTTGATTGCAGTAAAAGACACATTGCCATCAATCCCCCTCAAAACACTCTCTCTTGCTTCAAAATATTCATTCCATCACTCTTACCACTTTCTAAAGTAGTTCTGGGAGTCCTCTTTTCTGTCTCTCTGAGTTGTGATCAAAAACACAATGAAGGCTGCAGTCACATGTCATCAATGGAAAGGCAGCCTTATTAAAGAAAAATAGAAGTTATGGTGCTTCTTCATCCACATTACTCACCAGATCTGGTACTCTGTGATTTCTGGCTGTTCCCCAAAGTTGAAATGATCACAAAAGATAAACCTTTTTAATCCATCCCGGACTCTGAGGCAGCCACAACAGTGCTGTTAAAGACTCTCATGAAAGAGAAATTTTAGAGCTAATAGGATAAGTGTGTTTGAAGAGGACTTGGAGGGAGATTAACAGCAATGTAATAATTTATTTAATCCAAATAGCCACCATAGACTTTAGCACCCCTTGTATAGTAAGGTGGAGAACAACACTCAGCAAGAATTGCAGAGTCTGGGCCCATGTCTTAAGTCAGCACCTGACAGGATGTGTGAGCCTGGAGAACTTGCCTTCCTTCTCTAAGTCTTGGTTTCCGAGATGCTCACTATGTCCCTAGAAGGACATTCTGAAGATGAGATGGAATGAGGAGCCCAAAAGTGCCCTTAGGATCAGTGAAGGGTCCGTGCAGCATTACCACAGTGTGTGGGCAGCACTGTGTGTTTAACAATGTTTTAAAGGAAAGAGAAGGATGGCAGAGGAAGGAGATGCCACTGGCAGGTCAAGGGTTACCTTTCACTGTGAGACATTGGGGTATCACAGAAAAACTCCAAGTTTTTATGCAGTGAGACTTGGGTTTGGCTCTCAGCTCTCTCACAGAACAGCATGTAAACTTGGGTAGATTGCCTTTCCTGGTGCCTCAGTTTCTCTATTGTGAAGTAAAAATTAACAGCATCACTCCAGTTGCATGGCCCTCTTCCCTCTGTGTCTCGCAGCCATCACATAAGGACACCAATCATTGGCCTTAGGATCTAGCCTAATCCTGTGTGACCTCATTCAAACTAATTATAACCGGGAAATCATACTTCCGAGTGAGTGCATCCTGAGATTCTGGGTGCACGTAAATGTTAGGAGGACACTACTCAACCCAGTATAGCTATCAAACGTGATCGGCAGCAATCCAGGCACCAACGGTACCCGCCACCACCACTCTCTCATTGGAGATTCATCTTTTTCTTCCTCTCTATCCAAGGAGCTCTTGAGGCAGAAATGGTCTTTACTTGTGTTTTTGCCCAATTCTATGAGCCTGTGGCCTGTTTGTAGACTCCCTTACCTGGAAAAGAAAAGGTGCATCCACCCCTACCCCCATAGGAAATCCATCTCCCATTTACCAGAGGAACCAAGGCTTGCACCTGAAATCAGAACATCAAGGCTTTCTGCACCAGGCATGATCTACAAGACTCCATCCGAACACAGCCTCAGTGTTACTTCCACGCTGAGCCTCCCACAGCTGGACAGCTCAGAAGCAAAGCTCACCTTGCAGCCCCATATACCCCAACCTTGGGGCTCCCTGAACAGATGAAGTTCTTTCCCACCTCTGGGCCTTCATCCTGGCTGTTCCCTTCAAGTAGAACACTCCCATCCCTACTCTTTCTCTCCTTTCAGCTTAAAAATTACTTCTTCAGAAATGGATCACATTAACAGCCAGCTTGGGTTAGATGCTTGCAACCAGCTGATACCAATGTAGATGATGCTCCATCCAATCCCCTGGGTACCCCACGTTTGCAGCCCATCGGACTGTACATCCCATGGCTCCCTACCCAGGTCTCTCCTCCCCAAGGGAGAAGGCTGGGATTGCTGGTGAGTTAAGGCCCCAGGAACAACCCTCAGCTAAGGATGAATGGATGGGAAGATGCTCAGCCCGACTATCACATCCCTCATAGAAGGGTTAAACTATGAGACGTGTGCTCCTCTGTCTCCCAGAGGGTCCCACAGCTCAGTGACCTGTCTTAGAGAGGCCATGGGGTTTATTTGGGTTCAACTACTTAATATATATAAAATATTATATATAATTACTTTATTTATAAGCCCTAATATACATAAAATATTATATATATACTTTATTTATAAGCCTAAACTACTTATTTCTAGGACTAACTTCAAAAGGATAATTTAAGTTTTGAATGATAAGAATGTTTCATAAGCTAAGAAATAGGACAGATAGAGAGTTGGGGCATTCAAATTAAAGGGAAAAGTGGCAGATTAAATATTTCCTAGGAGAAAATCTCTGATTCAGAAAAGAAGAGAATCAAATTAACTGCTCACTTATTTGGTTTAAAACTTATTCATTCATCTCACAGTTCTAAAAATAAAATCTTAAAATGGTTTACAAACCTAGGAAATCTTATATTTTATCTATTTTATGTAGTGTAGCTGTGTGTTTTTATCAGAGTTGATGAAGCAGAAGGAGAACATAAAATCAGGAATGCAGGACATGGCATATACCAATTCCTTGATTTCAAGCACAGAGCATACAAAATTTTTTGTCGCTGGGGATAGAATCCAGGACCTTCACACTGAACTGCAACTCTATCCCTTTCTATTTTTTATTTTGAAACAAAATCTCTCCAAGTTGCTAAATTGCCCAAGTTGGGCTTGAACTTGTAATTCTACATCAACCTCCCACAGTGCTAGGCTGGCAGGAATGTGCCACCATGCCCACGGTTCTGGGCACAAATTTGAAACCAAGTGAATTAAAGTTTTACGTAAAGAGAAGACAAAACAGAGGATATCAGTGGAGATGAATTTTTGCAGAGCACATTACAATTTTTAAATATAGTATATTTTATGAAGTGGAACTAGCAGAACTTGGATGGTCTGAAGTAATATGATTCTACCAAAAATATCATGTGATTTTGCGTGATCATAAATGAAGGAATGAAAAAATAAGTAAATAATTAAGTACCTCTAGAAGACCAAACATGGCCTACTTTTTTTTATTAGTTTCCTTCTCTTTTCTTTTTTATATCTTAGTTTCCCACTCAACCTGCACATCCTACCTCACCATTCAAGTAAAATTACTGCCCTTAAATCCTCATCTCTGGGTCTCCTTCCAAAGAAACTCAATCCAAGTTGTGTGTGTTAGCACTCCTACTCCTCCACAGGAGCCACGGCAGTTAATGACTATTTAATGATGAAACCACTTGCTGCACATCTGTCTGGTCCTGTGAACTCTAAGCCTCATTCGGGCAGCATGACAGACACTATACAGGACGATGCACTCAACGCCACTTTGATCCACATTCCCCTTTCACATTGCACGTTAAAGTCAGTGCAAGTCACAAAATGTAATTCTGATCAATGAGGCAAACATGGAGTCTGTTGGAAAGGACTTCCCTGAGAAAAATGACAGACCTGGGAAGAAGAACCCTTCAGTCCACTAGGAATGTAGATGTGATACAGGAAATACCATTTGCTAATCATGAAAATAAACCTCGCTGTGAATGGCAAAAACAGAAAGCTACAAAGAGCCCAAGTCCCACATAGCATCTGTTATGGCTTAGATCCAAAACGGAACCCCAAAGTCTCAGGTGTCAGAGGTGGGCCTTTGGGAAGGTCACCGGACCATGTGAGTGCTGCTCTCGTCAGTGGATTTATCTATTGATGAGTTTAATACATGAAAGTGCTGTTAGGAAGCAGGGCCTGGGCCCCTGGAAGGATACTGTCTCGTCCCCAGCTCCGCCCCTCTCTCTCTGCTGCACGGCTGCCGGAACACAAGAGCTTTCCTCCGCCAGGCCCTTCCGCCGTGCTCTTTCGGCCTTGGAGCCTGCGGACCATGGACTGAACCCACTAGAAACTGAGTCAGATAAGCCTCTCCTCCTTTAAGTTGTGGGTGTCGGGTATTTGCTCCAGCAATGTGAAAGGGACTAATACACCATCACTGAAATGTTGCCCCATCCTTGTGTTGCCTGCTTCCAAAATTTTTATTAGAAGATAAAAATAAACCTCTATCTTTTTAAGCCACCAACCTACAGTTCTCTGTTACTTACAACTGAACACATGGGAACTGTTGTACACCGGGATTATATTCATCCTGTTCAACATTTATTACAGGCATTTAGGTTACTGCATGACACGTTGTACATGTGTGATAAAGATTTGTTGATTTAGTACATGAATAAATGAACCCTGCCAAAAAGTCTCTTCCCTCAAGCACAGAGCTTATTCCGTGTGGCCAACGCATCAGGAACCAACCAAGGGCTTGGAGACATATAGCTGGGATATCTGTACAGTTATTAAGATTGCCTCACTGGACAGAAATGCCTCTGTTTATTGAATTTCATAACACCACAATGTTGCACCAGTCAGTTGGACTCCAAAGACCTGACCTGTGCATAACCATTTAAGTGAAAACCTCCTCCATCCATTAGAGACCTGGGAGTCGCTGGCTGCCATTCTCTATCTCCTATACAATGTAATCACCTTAGAATAAAATGGGAGCAGTAACCCACAGGTCCCATTTTCCCATTACATGCCTGGCATGACTCCAAGAGATGAAGGCTGGGGATGCTATTTCTCCTCTCCAGCAGACCTTCTTAAATTGGAATAAGGTTCCAAGGCTGAAGACAAACTGCTACCAGGGCCCATGTGGTAGATGGGAAAGAGTTTAGACCAGCACCCAATATACTGGGACCCAGCACCAGTTTTGCCACTAGCTTGTTTAAACATCTTGATCCAGTTACTTCCCTCTCTGTGCCTCAGTTTCCTCATCAGTATGAAGGGCTGGTAAGAGTCTTCTCCTGGGAATCCAGGCCTGCAACAGCTAAGGTGTGTGCTGAATCCTTACAGTGTGGCAGGCACATGGGGTATATTACCTTTTTGAATCTTCACATCAGTCCCGGGAGAGAAGAATTCTTCACTCGGCCACATCACAGATGGGGATGCCAAGGCTCAGAGAGGTTGACTAAGTGAATCAGTACCACACAGCCATGTAGTAGAGGAGCTGGGATTCAAACACAGGTGTGTCTAACCCCCACAGCCACACTTCGAATGTGCAACTGGTTTCATACACTGGGATAACAAGACCCTAAAGCAAGACTAACATGCAAGAGAAGACCAGTCAATACTTAGCAACTTGCATAGGCTAGAAATAGTTTTATGTGGGAGATTAAGTGGGACATTTTTAAAAATCGGAGAGACATTATTTCAAATGTCACCTCCACCATTTATTAGCCAAGTGACCCTGAGCAAGTGTGCTAGCTCTCTGACTTTCATTTTCTTCTTCAGGAAAATATTCCTGGTAGCCTATGAACTGATGAGTGATTGAACAGAGCATGAGCTATCCATCCGAAGGAATACTATCGAGCTATGAAAAGGAACGAAGTGGTGATAGATGCTGCAGTACAGCTACACCTAAAAATCCTTGTTCTAAGCAGGAAGCGTCCACAGCAAAAGGCCAGACTTACAGGATTCCACCAACATTAAAGGTCCAGAAAAGACCAATGAGGTAGACAAGGTCAGAGGTCACACAGGGACAAGGAAGATGAAGAAAGACAGTGAGGGGCAGGCAATTGTTTCGAGGGTTGACAAAATGATCTAAAACTGGATTGTGATCACGGCTGCACAGCTCCGTACACAGGCGATGTGATCAAGAAGCTCTCTTTTGTGTCTTCAAGGTCTGATCAAAAATACAGTGAGTGCCACTGTCGAATGCCTTCCAATGGGAAGGCGGCTCCTGGCAACATGGTGATGTGTCCTCATCTGCTGGCCCCACTGGGTCTGCACCATGTGACTGCTGACTTCCCCACACTCAGAATGACCATGGGAAGCCAACATTTTGAATCCATGCGGGACACGTAGGCAGCTGTGATGGCAGAACTAAGGACACTCACAAGCGAGGACTTTCCCGAACTGCCCCGGAAAGCGGCAAGATCCGTGGGTTAAATAAGTGTGTTCAAAGCAAGGACGTGGATTTTGAGGGGAATTAATGGCAATGTGTCTTTTATTGTAAGAAACCTTTAAAATGTAAATATTTTTCAATCCTCTCTTCTACATACAAACCATTGACCCGTTAAATATACATGCACATTTTCTGAGGCCTGTGTCCGACTTACTCAGGTCTGAGCTGGGAGCGGAACAGGAAGGGTGGAGCTCAGGAGTGAGGGTGACAGGGTGGAGGTGACAGTGACAGTGATCAGAACAGCACAGCTACTGAATGTGAACACCTGGCCCATGTCAGACACCACACAGCCATCATCTTCCAGTTACACAACGTTCCTGGAAAGCAGCTGTTGTCACTGGAAAGATAGTGCCCGATTCTGTGACATTAGCACTGCCTGGTTCACACTGCCCCTGCCGCCCAGGGGAACTTGACAAGGTCAGAACCCTCAGAGTCTACAGCCATACCACCCTGAATGCGCCCAGTCTTGTCTGATCTCGGAAGCTGAGCAGGGTTGGGCCTGGTTAGTACTTGGATGGGAGAATCCTCACAGAGTCTGTTTCTCCACCTGTAGAGAAGTTCTAAAGATGACCCTGCCCTTCCTCGGGATGAAGAGGACAGGACCTGGAAGGACTCATGGGCCATGCACAGCAGAACCTCAGGTGCCCCACAGAAAACAGCCAGCAAACATTGGCTCCAGTAAGGAGCTTGGGGCCCCCATATAAAATGCAACTCAGGAGCTCAGAGTTTGGCCCAGCAAGGTGACTCAGCTGGCAAGACATGCCCTTGGCATTCCAACCCAGACCTGGTTCCACATGGGGCTGTTGCTGCTGCCCAGGTAGCGGTGTGAATGATTATGTCTAATCTGCTCCTCACTGCAGCACAGCAGACAGCAGATGGCCTGCTTGGGCCCTTTCCCCCAAAGTATTTCCACTTCTGAAAGAGACAGCCTCTCCACACATTGTTAGCGCCAGAATTGCCACATCAGGGCACAGCGCCAGCCTTTAGCCAGCTCCCTGCAGTCCTCCAAAGCCAGAGCATGGAGAGGCCAGGCTGGAAATTCACTGATAGGGATTCTGAATGTCACAAAGGACGCAGGTGAGGAGACTCTCTACCGGCTTTGCAGGGTCATGAGTTGACACTGCCAGCCTCTGGGGCCACAGGCACCTACTTCCCCAGACAAGACCTGCAACAACAGACCGTGATACCAACTCAATCACTCTTCTCTTGGGCCTCAGCAGGAACTCGATGGAGGTGTGGCAAAGGCCCTGGAATTGTTGGGCTGGAAAAAACCATAGTTTGTTGTCTTAGAGAGGGATGATGTGAGGCCTAGAAAAAAAAATGTGACAGTTACTTGAGCCCTTACAGGAGACAGCAAGAATGGCAACTCAGTTCTATCTGCCAAGCACTAATTTATTGAGCTGCTACTATATGCCCAACACTAAGGATACAATAGGGATAAGACTAGGATCCGGCCTGCTCCAGGCAACACAGTGGGAAAAGAGAAAAGGAAAGAGGTACATGTTACACCATATTGTAACAGAAGCAGATCTCAGTAATGCTGCTCGGTGATAACAACCATTTGTTGAGTGCTGACATAAACGCCCCTTACCATGCAGGGTGTTCACGTAGTCCCCATCTTTCCCTCTCCACCCCCATCTTCCCCTGTACCCTCGGTATATTGATGAGATTTCATCTGCACAGCAACCCTGCATCAGTTTTCTAGGGTTTCTGTGCCAATGTATCACAAGTGCAGTGGCTTAAAACTGCACAGATGTGTTCCCTTACAGTTCTGGAATCCCAAAGGCAGAAATCAAGTCTCCCTGGGTTGATGTGAAGGTGTCAGGGGGCTGAGCTCATTCTGGAGGCTCTAGGAGAGGATCCTTTCCAGTTTCTAGCTGTCACTTGCATTCTGGGCATGTGACTCCTTTGTCTGCACAGCCAGGACCCCATCACCTTCTCTGATCTCTCTCTCTCCCTCCTCCCTCTTATAAAGTCCCTGAGATCACACTGAGCCCCCAAACCATGCAGAAAGATCTGCCATCTTGACATCCTTAACTGAATCACCCCTGTAAAGTCCCCTTTGCCTTGTGAGGTAAGATGATAACAGGTTTTGAGGATTAAGATGTCAATGCCTTTGGCGGGCCATCACTCTGCCTCGTTCCGTGAACCCTAACCAGGGGGACACCCATGACCACTTGAATGTAGAGATGAGGACACCATGGTTTAGAGACTTATCTGGATGTGACTTATCCATGGGTCCATCTGTTGGAAGCTTGGTCCCCAGCGTGGCCATGTTGAGGTGATGGGACCTTCAAGGGTTGGGGCCCAGCAGGAGCCCTTAGGTCACTGGTAGACATGCCCTCAGGAGGGTTTAAGGTAGTTCTCATGGTGCTCTGACTTGGTTCTTTCAAGAGGGCTTTGGGATTTTTATTTGTGGTGCTAGAGATTGAACTCAGGGTTCTATGTCTGCATGACGAGTGCTCTGCTACAAAGCCATAGCCCCAGTCCTCTTAAGAGGGCTAGTGTAAAAGGAGCAAGGTTAGCGCTGCCCAGGCCTCTAGCTTTCTGTTTGGAGATGTCTTCATTTTCTTCTCCATGTATGCCAACATTGCCATCACCATGATGTGATGTGGCCAGGAGCGCCCTCATCAGGGCTCAGCTGATGCAGGCTCCACACCCTTGAACCTCCAGAACTATGAATTCCCTAACCCTTTCACTTTATAAACTGGGATGACTTGGGTATTTCATTATAGCAGTGGAAAATGGACAAATGCAGTAGCTAAAGTAACTTATGCAGAGTCACAAAAGGAGCAGAAATTTGAACCCAGGTTCATCTGATCCCTCAGAATAGTCTGGTCTCCATTCTGCTACAAAATACAATGGAAAACTCAAGAGCAGCCTCATGAAAGAAGGCTTGGAGGAGAAATTATGCCAAATAAAATGGCATTCTGGGGCTGAGCTGCAGGACAGCTGGCCACACCTTCACCACTGCTCTCTAGATGGACATTTGTGCATGCAGTGTCAGAGGAAGAGACTGGACAGCCAGTGTCCCCAGAGCAAATCAAGCCAGCTTCCTCAACAAGTATGACATCAGCGCCAAAGAGCTTCTGGGGAGACTTCACCAGTTCGTCCAATTATCTCCACCTCTCCCAACTTGTGTGAGTCTTTGAGACTTCTCTGGGCATCCATCTCCCTCTGACAGAAGGGCCTAATTGATCCCCATTAATGTCAGTGCATTTCCCACCTCCCCTAGCCGCTAGCACTCTTCACCCTAGACCTGGAGTTTTGGTTGTTGTGTTCTGCTTTGCTTTGGCTTCAGTGACTTTACTGTTCCAGAGCAACTGTGGGTGCACAGTGAATCTGAGGGGAAGGTAGCTCTGCCCCATACACGCAAGGCCTCCCTGTCATATACACCCCCAAAGGGGCTGCACTGGTTACAAATGATGGACCCTGAGTTTCATGCAGAAACATTTTTCCATTGTTAAGCAATATCTTGATTCTACAGCAGGCAAGGGAAATAAAGCGTCTAGACAGGCCAGACAAGGCTGTCCTTGCACGGCCTCAGCTATTACTTACAGTCTGAACAGAATCCCCCAAAGGACCTGCCGTCAGACTCCTGGGTCATCGGGCTGGGATGGAGCAGAAATGTTTGTTATAAAAATAACGTGTTACTTTTTTAATCTTAGAGGGGAAAGAAAGAAATTCAGCCTTTATCCTACAACCAGAGAAACTTATATCAACATGTCAGATGTGTTTCTTTCCAGTATTATTTCTATGAATAAAATAATGATAATAGCCCCAAGAGAGTTTTCTCTGAATGCAGGACCCTGTTCTGAGCGTTGTACATATGTCGTCTCCACCCTCACAGTAATCTTACAAGACGGGGATATTAACTTCTCCAATTAACAGGTGAAAATGTAGAAGTGGAAAAAAAAGATGAACTCATAAAAGAGTAAAGATGTATAAACGCATATGCATGGAAATAAAAGCCAGTATTGTACACAAGCATAGAGATTCTGGAGGCAGACCACGAGGGGTGCATTTATTTTTCTGTAACTTTATCTATTGTTTACATAGGTAGTATTGGTACCATTAGTAAAATATACAAGCTTTAAGACCCAAAAGGTACAGAATGCCATACTGTGAAAAGATCTCCTTCCTTTCCTGAGCCCAGCCATGTGGAGACAACCACACTTAGAAATTTGTATCGTTCCAGAGATATAAATGTATGCAAATGAATGTAGCTCCATGGATGTGTATATGTGTGTGTGCATCTGAACACATTCCTGTTACATGATAATAGTATATTGTACATGTTGTTTTGATAATTTTTAAAAACATCCTATGGGGCATCACCAATCAGTCACAGGTGGGTTTATATTTATCAAATGTGCTATGCTGAGATGACATGTTTCTGGCTCCATCTCCAGTGGGTCATTGTGACAAACAAATAGAAGAATGCAGGTAAACACTTACCCAGAGCCTTGAACACAGTAGGCGCTCCTGGGTAGCACATTATTATTAGAGCTGCCACTGTCCTGCCTGCTGAGTTTTCCATCCTGTGCTCTGACTAAGGCTGCCTTGCTCAACTGGGTAGCGTACACAAAAATAAAAAGAACCTTTGATCCTTGCTTTGCACCATCTACACCAGACCTCAACATAAAAACTAAAGCTGTGGAAACAGAGAAAAACATAAACAAAGGCCTCTTAGATGGGACACAAAGGGTGCAGCCCATAGGAAGATGAGTGACGGCCCCCAATGCAATCTGCTAGTATCCACACCTCATGAGAAGTCCACCTTTCTGGTAGGGTGATAAGAGCAGAGATTTGCTTTTCTCCAAGAGAACGCAGCAGAGCTGATCGGATGTCCTTTCTGCGATTACATTACATGAGATCATAATTGCCATCTTGCTTGCCTTGTGGTGTATTTGCCCTCCGGGTTTGCATGCTTATGTTGCAAAGGCCAACATCACCAGAAAAGGAAAGTGGCTTTTGGCCAAATCCAGCATAGAACCAAGACCTTCAGCAGACAGACCCAGAGGAACTAAATTCTACAACAACCTGGGTGAGCTCTTTTCTTGGTCCAACTTGCAAATGAAACTCCAGCCCCAGCTGACAGCTTGATTGCACCCTCCTGAAAGAAAATGAAGGCCAGCCAAGCTGTGTTCTTGCTCCTGATACACAGAGATGCTGATGATATTGCTGAGGGCTCTCCAGAGAGACAGAACAACAGGATGATGAGAGCGAGTTTACTAGAGGAATTGGCATACATGATCACAAGGCTGAGAGGTCTCACCACGGTCCGTCTGCAAGCCTGAGAATCAGAGAAGTTGGTAGCAGGGCTCAGCCTGAGTTTGGAAGGCTCAGAACCAAGGAGAACACCAGTACAGCCCTCAGGCTGAGGCTAAAGGCCTGAGAGCCTCTGATGGGCCAATGGTGCGAGGCTCAGAGTCCAAAGCCTGAAGAACCTAGAATTCTGATGTATAACAAAAGGAGGAGAAGGATGTTCCACCCCAGGAGTGGATGAGACAGAGATAAAGACAGAGAGAGAAAGAGAGAGAGTCAACATCCATCTTTCATTTTCCACCTGGGCCCCCAGCCATTCCAAAGTTTTCACCCACATTGCTGGAGATTGATCTTTTTCTCTTAGTTTAACAGCTCACACACCATTCTCCTCAGGAAACACCTTCTAGACATGCTCAGAAACTGTGCCTCCTCAGCCATCTAAGTATCCCTCCAGCCAGTCAAGATGACACCCCAAATTAACCATCACTCTGAGATAGCAGGTGTGTGCCCTTATTAAGCCACTAAATTTGTGACCATCTGCTACACAGCAACAGATAACTAATACAGTCTAATATTAATACAACTAATACAGTCAGCTTGTTTCTGGAAAGCCGCTTAGACTTAGGGTGTTCAACTCTGCAGTTCCACTGCGGGAATCTGTCCTCAGGAGAAGCAGAGGCAATTGCACCAAAAGGCACATACGAAGATACCCACCAGAGTTCCCTAGTCGGGGAAGAGCATCTAACACTTATCAGGGACCCACTGCATGCCAGGAGCTCTGTACACTTTACTTCACATATGCCTCACCACAATCCTATGCTGATAACAGCACCCCTACATTACAAACCAGTGAATGCAGCCTCCGAGAGAGGAAGCAACTCACCCCAAACCCATCAGACAGTGCTCATGAAATGCTCTGCACAGTGTCTGGTACAAGGATGGTGCTCAATAAATAGCATTAAAGATCATTCAGCATCAGGCTGCAGAAACCTGCTCCCAAATATTTTAAGACAGAAAGGGCTGACAGTACCGAGGTGTTTGTCAGTGCAGCTGGCTCCAGACATGGCTTTATCAGTAACAGGAAACTAGAGGCCCCACTGTAGGCGCCCAATGGGTCACTAAAAGGGTGAGGCTGGCCCCTCTGCCTTCATTTCAGATGTCTCCCTTATTACCTTAAAACTTTGGGCCTGATCTATGCTCAGCTCTGCAAGCAGGGAAGTAAAAAGTATCTATTAGCCAAGGTTTCTTAGTCCTAAATGCACCTGACCTACTTCAGCCCCTGCACCACTGAGGACAGCAAGATAAGAGTCACTCAAGTAATTTGCAGGATTTGCAGGGACATTTAATTGCCGGGTTCCAGAACCACCCCCCCCCTCCGGAGGGGTGCCCAGAAGCATGTGCTATACCTGTAATAACCTCAGGTTCTGGGAAAAGCAGAGTGTCACAGACCTCCCGTGAGGAGGTCACCCCTGAAGTGGGAGCAGTCACTCCAGGATGGGAGCTGAGACTGCCTCTCTCAGCAATCTCATGATGGAACTGAATTGGCTCCTCAAGCCATGATAGCCCTCCCAGGACCATGACTTGACCAGAATTACTGTCTGCTGTGTAAATCTCTCCAGCTATATAAACCCCAACCCTGGCCTTCTTTCCCCTTTTGTGTAAAATCCATAGTTTCTGTCAGGCAGATCTTGAACCTCTCTGTGCTTTCCAGCATGTCCGTGCTGGTGAAAGTTCCTTTTCCTGCTCTTCCCCAGGAAAGGGCTGCTCCTCTCCCTGACTGGCATTATGGGACAAGCACCCAAGCCCGGTCTTTTGGGACCCTCAGAGCCAGGGCTCTTGCCTGAAACTCTGGTAACATATCCAGCAGCAGGAAAAACATCAGGGTTCCGTCGGTACCAATTGATCAGTTCAGCTTGCTTCTGTTTCTCAATCTATCACCACACAGCAGATGAAAAGCCCAGATTTATCTTCTCCTGGCCTATGAGGATCCCTCTCCTAAAATTCATAGACTAATCTCAGAGAAGGATATGATTGGTCTTGCTTGGGTCACCTCTCTTTTCTGAAATTATGTGCTAATTGGGGCTCTCTGACTGGCCATCCTGGGTCATGTGATACCCTCCCAAAGGCATGATGGTCATGATTGACAGACCCTCTTAGGACCACAGACAGAGCAGAGTAGCTCCTTAAGGAAAGAATCTGCAGGTAGGACTGGCCTGGCCACCCTATTTAGTGAATATTCCTCCAGCACGAACACAGAGAGGTGAAGATTGCAGTGAGACTGGGATGCTTAGCTCAGGGCACACTTCCTTCCCATTACAGACACCTCAGCTCGCACCTCCTACTCTAACCTTTTCAAACTTCAGAGCAGCTCAGGAGATGAAGACTGAAGGCTTCCAGAAAACAACTCTTCCACCTGACAATGTACAGTAAAAAGCCACTGATAAGAGGGCTCTGATGATCACAAGCCAGCTGGATGCAAAAGTCAGAGCCCATCGGAACTATCATGCCCCTCGGGGCCACACACATGGCTTGAGGGCTGTGGAAAGAATCAGCAACAGAGAGAGCCTGTTGAAATCAGGGGCCCTAGCTGCTCCCCCCGGTGAAAGAATTACTGAGATGGCTAAGGCTGAGTGAGTATTTCCTGGGTACCAGGCTCTGACCTAAATACTTTAGTGAACTGCTCTATGCAGAATGTGCTACCAGTATTACCAGTTCATACACAGGCAAACTAGGGCACATGGAGAGGCAAAGTAATTTAGCCAAAGGCAGAGTATCTTGACCATAGTATTATATTCGCCTCTGGGCCACGTGACCCTTGCCTGTACCCATTACACATCAGCTCACAATGGACCTATAGAGGGTGCTGGCTGCTGCCCTTCAACTCCTAACCCATGTCCAGCCCAAGACTGGAGTTGTGAAGACAGAACTCTAAGGAGAAGGGACTCAGAGTGTCCCCTCTGTTCTCTCCTCTCCCAGGCTGAGATTAGGTCCTATCCACCAAGGTGACAACCCTCCTTAAGCCCAGACACAGGAAGTACTGATACCTAACACCTATTAAGAGCCAACTACATACATGATATCCACTGTTTAATATGTCCTAGCACCTGTGCCAGGTTCCTGCACATACTATCTCACTTAAACTTCATGCAAAAAAAAAGAGAAACTGGGGCTGGAAGAGGCTCATCAAAAGACATATGATGCCTTAGGATTTGAACTCAGATTGGTTGAGGTCCAAAGCATAGCCCTTTGACCAGCATAACACCCTGCCCTTTGTATTCGAGAATCATGTAGCTGTGAGGCTGGTTAGGACCCCAGACTTTGAACCCAAATTACTTGGTGTTGAATCCCAAATCAACCTCTTCCTAGATATCATGGTTTGAATGTGTCACCTAAATCCCATGCACCAGTCTTGGGAGGGAGGGGTGATGGGTTAGAGGCTGTGCCCTCACAAAGGGACAGACAGTATTATTGTGGGAAGGGAGCAGTTATCCCAGGAGAGGGCTGTCATTAAGAGAGATCAATGCCCTCTTGCTCTCTGCTTGCACTCTGGCCCTTCTACCTGCCGCCACGGGTGACACAGCAGGAAGTTCCTCACCAGGTGCCCTCGCCTTGACAGTGGACTGCTAGCCCAGGGAACTGTGAAGATTGCACTTCTTTTCTGTGTAAATTCTTACTCAGTCACATTCTGCTACAACAACACAAACCAGTCTAGATAGCAGCATGTGAACAAACCCAGGTGGCCCTGTGACACTGCCTCCCCCATCCTTGGTGCTGATGGCCCTGGACAGTCACCTTTCCTCAGGGAGGATGAGATTGTGACCTGCTTTTAACTAATGTCACAGGCAAAGGATGTTATCCAAGTGGTCATATTACATAAGATTGAGGCCTGTATCTTATAAGGAGACTTTCCCATGCTGGCTTTGATGATACAAATGGTGTCTAAAAAATGAACTAGGCTAACAAGCATGTGAGCAAGAAGTGGGTCCACCCTCAGTCAAGTTTGAGACAACATCGTACTTCCAATCCCTCCATTGCAGCCTAACAAGATCTTGACGGAAAGGAGCAGCTAGGCTTCACCTAGTCTTCTGACCCACAGAAACTGTGAGATAATAAACGTGTGTTGTGTTAAGCTGTCAAGCTGGTAGTGATGTCTATATGCAGCAATAGGAAATTAGAATAACATCTGTGTGACCGTTAGCAGAGTCTCTGGGTTCTCTGTGCCTCAGTCTTCACATCTTTTAAAGTGGGAGTGATGGTGATAATGATATTTATTTCATAGGGTTGATGGCGGGAGGAGTAAGTGAACTCATAAGGGAGCAGTGCTTGGTGTTGTATGCATCATGAACACATGACTTATTACTGCTTACAGAGCACCTGCCCCTGTGCCAGGCCACGTGCTGGGCCCAGGAAACAGCATAGCTGCTGTCCCTCATTTCATGCCAGCATCCACTTCCCCAGCAGGGACACATCCTCAGGATGGGATGCAAGTGGAGATGTCTGTGGATGGCGCATAGCACAGACAGCCAATTCCTCTCCATTTCTCCCTCTGGTGGTCACAAGGAAGACTCAATCTGATGCTAGAACAACACTCAACACTTGCCACTTCCTTCTAGGAAGGAGCCTCCAGGGTTGACTTAGGCCCAGGCACTTCCAGAAGAATCCCCTGTGCCTGTAGTGATTCTGTGATACTCTTGTCACAGCTAATTTTGCTTCATGGCTAGAAAGAGTGGTTTTTCATTTCAGTACTCAGAGAGTTCTTTTAGATAGCACTTTAACCAAATAAGTCAATCTAAATGAAAATACATGTGAATAACACTCGTCATCTGCATTTTGACAAAAATCTAAGGGAGTAGGTAGAAATCTTGAAGACAAAGGGGTAGGCAGAGAGTCCATGAACAAAAACCAAACTGCACAGAGAATACTTCAAAGAATCAATGACTGGGATCTCATCTTATTGAAAAGTTTTTGCACATCAAAAGAAATCATGAACAGAGTAAAAAGAAAACCCACAAATTGGGAAAAAGTTTTAGCCAACTGTCCCTCAGACAAAGGATTTCTATCTAGAACATATAGAGCATTAAAAATTTCAGGGCCCCAAAATACAAAGACGCAATCCAAAAATGGGCATCTGAGATGCTCCCTTAGATGAATACACACTTATCAGATGAAGAAATACAAATGGCAAATATATATATGAAAAAATGTTCAACATCATTGGTCATTTGAGAAATGCAAATTAAAACAACACTGAGATTCCATCTCACCCCAGAAAGAATCGCTATCATCAAGAAATCAACCAATAACAAATGCTGGAGGGGCTGGAGGGAAAAAGGAACATTTCTCCACTGTTGGTGGGAGCATAGACTGGTGCAACCACTGTGGATCCCAGTACGGAAATTCATTAAAAAACTAGCATTAGAGATCCCATTCAGCCTAGCTATTTCCCTTTTGGGTATTTTTCCAGAATTGAAAACATCATACCACAGCAATACATGTGCACCCATGTTTATAGCAGCACAATTTGTAACAACCAAATAACCATCAACTGAGGAATGGACAAAAAAGATATTGTTTTTTATACAATGGAGTATTACTCAGTTATAAAGAAAAATAAACTGAAGGCTTTTATAGGTAAATGGATGCAACTAGAGATCATACTGATAAGTGAAATAAATCAGAATCAAATGTGTAAATATCATATTATCTCCCTAGTGTAAGAACTTGAAAGGGTAAATAAAATCCAAAAGGTACAATAGATATTGTGAAAGGGAAAGAAACTGGTCAAAAAGAAAGAACAACTGAGATGAGGGAAAGGAGAAAAGAAAGAAAAGAGGAAAGGAAAAATATATATGCACAAGATAGCTAATATAATTATACTATTAATTTCTATTGGTTTATTGAAAGGAACAGTTAATGCTTCATCGTTTGATCAATTTTGCATGCCTAATATCTGATAATCTGAGAAACCACTTTAAAGATAACAATATACACTATAACAACTATTGTTAATTTCCTAACATCTTGTTTTGAAATCCTGTATCGTTTCTATTTTTTTAACTTTCTTTAAAATAAAAAAAATCATGAAGGCGATATTTGGGGATAGATTTTATAAAGAATACCTGTTAGGGCAATGCTGTTAAAAATGACAGCCTTTCGTCTCATGTGGCTGTTCAGTTTTAAACTCATTAGAATTTTAAGGGGCTGGGGATATAGCTCAATGGAATAAGCGCCTCCCTGGCAAGCACAAGGTCCTGAGTTCGATCCCTAGTACCACAAAAAAAAAGAATTTAAAGTGTAGTAGCTTGCAGCACATAGGCAGTACATAGCATGCATTCTATAAACACTAATTGAAGAAATAAATTTCTTAGCACTCAATCTCTATCAAGCATGAAAAACAAACATCCAGCCAGAAGACAGAAACTTTTTAAGAAAAATAGTCAACATCATGTTCACCTGCAAAATGGCCCTATGAACAAACCATGAGTTAGCATGACCAGTCAGACCCCTGTGAGCATGGAGTCAGGGTCCCCAGGTCCGCAGCAAAGCATCGGGGAAACAGAGGTGAGGCTCTATGCTAAAGACATACATCTGTACATACAAGAGGTCAGCCAACTTTTCTTTAGTGGGCTGGAAAGTGAATATTTGTGGCCTATAGGCCATAGCATGGACATGCCAAGCCCTCCCCTCTGCCATCACAGGAAAACAGCACTGCAACTATAAATGAATGGGCCCACCTGGGCTCCAGTTAGGCCTTATTACATGTATAAAGAAATGTAATATGATTTGAGGGCCATGGTTTTCCAGCCCCTGGTCTATATGAATTCTTCAAGAGCTACTGTTCAAGAACAGGAGAAGAAAGGAAAATGTGTTTCTTGAACAACTAGAATATGCAGGCAGCAAGATGGACTGTTTTATTCGGTTCCTAAACAACTCTGACAGATAGCTGGTCATTACCATCCTCATTTTAAAGACGAAGGAAACTGAGTCTCTGAGAGATTAACTTGCTCAAGGCACATGGCTGGTAACATTGGGAAAGAGGACTTGAATCCAAGACTCCAAGGACCAGGTCTTAATGTCCACACCAGGCTGCTTCCCCCGAGAATCTCATTCCAGGTTCCTTACCTCCCATGTGCCCTTTGATGTAACCTCCTTCATTAGGTCCTCACACAGCCCTTTATCCAGAAGGACAAATCACTGCCCAGCGATCAAGTTGCCTGCAGTCACTTCCTGCCAGTCTGGCTCACTGAACTCCTCCACCCCCGCCTGAGCTCTCCTACACGCTCTCTCCATGGAGTTCAGCACTGCTCTGTCTGGAACACATTTGCCCAGCTGGGAAAGAAGAAATCGAAGGTTTTGTTTTTGCACAAGCTACCCTTTTTACCTGTGGCTAAAATTCCCTCAGAGAACAGCAGTAATGTCCAAAGTTATACAAAAGTCAAGCTGGCAACTTAGTTCTCCTTCAGCCAAGAGCAACAGAGCTTGCACCCCGGGCTGGCGGCTGGCTAGTGACTGGCTAGGGAGTGGTCAGGCAAGGTAGGGCTTTCTCCAGAAGCCCATAGGAGTAAACCTGGCCCTTGCAGGTATACAGAGTTTCCTTAATTCAACCCAGCAAGGAAAGGGGGAGGATTGTCCAAAGGAAGCAGAGTTTGAAAGACGCACAGGAATTCATCAACAGGCAAGTCGAGAAGAACAGATCTGTGCACAACCAAAAGCCTGGCGTGGCTGACAGAGCAGGAGTGAGAAGGGGCCATGTGGGGTCAGGCCCACCTAGGCAAGTGATTTTGCATCTCTGAGCCTCAGTTTACTGGTCTGCAAAAGGGAGCTGGTCTCGCTACCTCCCCCTGAAGGTGGCCAGGAGAATGAGAGACGATGTATGTAAGAATGCCCCAGGTGCCCCACTCTCAAGCCCTGAATCTGGCACCTAGGGCAGGGACCAGCTGGGAGTGAGGACTTAGGTAATGCAACCTCAACTCCAGGCAGAGATCTGGAAGTCAACCCTGGAAGACATGAGCCATCTACAAGCCCTCGGCTGCCCTGTATCAATCAGATTTGGTTTGCAAAATGTTCCCAAGATGAAAGAAGCTGCTGGCGAACCGTGTAATCAAAGTGTGTATGGGAGATCTGAAGGCTCATGGTGTATCATCAGCTAGAAAAAAATAAAAATGCAAGTTGGAGGGAGACAAAAAAAAGAACAAAAGATCACAAAAGCCGGGATCAGAATGACCCTTCAGTAACCACCCCTACTGCTTTCAAGGGAATGGGTGCTGATGGGGAGGCAGTCCTTGTGGGAAATACCAAATAAGCCTGCCTCACTCTTCCCACAGAGAGACTGACACTCAGTAGGGCTGTTCCAGGCCCCACAATGTGGGATTTCATCCCAGCTCTGCCCAAGTGCAGGCCCCAGAAACTCATCCCTCTCTTATGCCAGAGTCTTTTCTGACTCTCATTCCTGCAGCCCATTCTCCAGCCACCAAGTCCAGTGTTTCCAACAACATGTTCTTGGAGGTCCTCACTCCGTGCAGCTATGACAAGCAGAGGACTCTCAGAAACAAGCAAGAAAACATCCCTGAGAGATGATACCTTGTCACCCAACACGTGGCAACCCCTGACAGTCATGCACCTCGTCCCCACTTTCTTGAATGTCAAGGCCACAACTGCACAGGAGATTTCAAGGTGCCACTGAACATAGGCAAGGACAGCTCTGCATGAAAAATTCTCTGGAGCTTAACTCTACATTCCTCACAATGAATAAGAAATCTTGTCAAATAAACTGAGAAACTTCAATGCTTTATACCCGTCATTCCACCCAGAGAGGGCTGGGCAGAGTTTAGAATGTCATCTGTTCTGTGCGTCACTACACAGCTCAGAGGGAAGTTACAGTTGTTTGAACAAATTAACTCATTATTTTTGTTCAACACAACCTCATAGAGTGCAAAGGACAGAAGTGGGAGAGCTAAAATGGAATCAGCCCAACATCTATCACATTTATTTTGAGTAAGTACATTGTGTTATGTTCCCTCCATAAAATACGGTATCATACTGCAATGAAAATGAATGAAACTCACTGGACACAGCATTGATTCATTTTTTATAACACTGAGCAGAACAAACTTCAAACACAAAAAGAATGTGCAGAGTAGGTTCTATTTAAAGTCTAAAGGAGTCAAAAGTAAAACCTATATTGTGCAGGTGCCTGTTTTAGAGTGATACTATACAGACAGGCGAATAACCAGGTATCATAGAAGGAAGGATGGGGGTCTTTCTAAGGAAGACAAGCAGGAATAAAGAGGGGCCTCTTACATTGGTTAGCAATTAGATGAGCATTTGCTTTATAACTATTTGTTACTGGGTAAGTACACATTTATCTTGGGTGCTATGTGACTGTTATATTTCATAATAGAAATGTTTAAGAATGTCATTAGGCACTGCAAATTAAAATGACAATGAAATACTACCAAACGCTTGAAGAATGGCCAAAATCCAGAGCAAAGATATCACCAAACAAGGGCAAGGACGTGACAGAGTGGGACCTCTTACTCTTTGCTGATGGCGTTGCAGAGTGGCATGGCCACTTCGGAAGACAGTTGGGCAGTTTCTTACAAAACTAAACATGCCCTTACCATATGGTCCAGCAGTTGTGTTCCTTGGCATTTATTCAAGCAACTTGAAATTTATGTGCACACAAAAACCTGCACACAGATGTTCACTGCAACTTTATGCACAATTCCCAAAACATGAAGGCAGCCACGATGTCCTTCAGTAGGAAAATGGATTGGATCGACTGTGGTACATTCAGATAAGAGGATATTATCTGACTACAAGACGTACAAGAGACTTAAAATACATGTGACTAAGTCAAACAAGCCACCCTGAAAGCTACATGCTTTATGACTCCCTCTAAATGGCATCCTGGAAGAGGCAAAGCTGTGGTGACAGTAAGAAGAGAACGACCGCCAGAGGTTAGGGAAAGACAGTGATGGTTTGCACAGTGCATGGGATTTTCAGGGAGGTAACACTGTTTCATGTGATACCAAAATGGTGTGTACATGTCATCGTACATTGGTCCAAATCTTAAAGTACACGGCACTAAGAGTAAGTCCTCATTGAAACTACGGCCTTTGAGTGGAAATGATGTGTTAGTGCAGGTTCGTCAACAGTAACAAATGGGCCAGTCTGGTGGGGTGTTGCTGGGGGAGACAAGTGAGGAGCACAGGAGAAATCTCTGCATTTTCCACTTTTCCATATTTTCCATTGAAATTGCTCTACATGTAAAGTCTCTTGATGTTTTTAAATGTGTTGAAAAGGGAAGGGAAGAAAAGAGTAGGATGTTAAGCGCACAACCTAACCTCCGTGCGCCTCATCTAAAAAACAGGATCAATAGTACTTCACTTGCAGAGTTGCAGTGAAGACTAAAGCAATAAATTAAACAATGTGACCAGGACATGGGTTCATATTGCAATGTCACTAGCCTCTTTCTTGACTAGGAAAAAAAAATCTGTGCCCACACTTGAAGGAAATGGATACCGTTTAATTAAAATGGAAATAGCATGTAAAAAGCCCAAAGGGGGCACAAGACACAGACAACAACAAATAATAAACTATGCATATGGTATTCCAGGGAGCGAAAGGTTCCGGAAGAAAATACCCCGAGGGAGACGAGCATCAGTCCCTCACCCACCGCCACCACCCGCGCCACGTTCCTGCGGATCTCCATTTTCACGGGGGATCCCCCCCTCTCTTGACTGCCAGCAGGTCGTGCAGGGATCCTACGAGAAGGGCTAGGAGGCAGGAGGAGAGAGGGAGAAGGCCGAAAGGACACACAGCTTCTCAAAATCTCCCACCAGCATGTGCCCTCTCTACGGTCCTCCCTAGGGTGAGATAGGAGGAAGGAAAAGAGAGCTGGCTTGTGACAACTGAAAATATTTATTATTCTCCCAAAGCCAGGTGCAGGAAAAGAGCGGAGCGACTTCTCCAGCTCATCGTCTCGGAAGAGAACGCTTTGATCTGGGTCTCAGCGGGTCTCAGCTGAAATCGCTTCCTCCCTTCTAAGTGTGTAGGGTAGAGGCGGCGGTCTCTGATATTGCCTATCCCCGGGTGGCACCCAGAACAGCAGCGCCTCCAGTGGCGTTCAGCTGCATCTCCAGGGTCTCCTGCGTTCTGCAGAGTCACTCAGCCCTTCCTGTGTGTCAGGGGCCATCGCTGTAACACCCGGGAGAGGCCCTTCTCTTAGCGCTTCTAGCACAAGACACAGACGACCGACAAATGAAAGATAATGCACATGGCATTGCAGACAGAAAAATGTTCACGAAGAAATACAGCAGACTGCAGGAGAGAGCTGCGGCCGGTGATAGACTGGGCAGGGAAGGGCTGGCTGAGCAGGAGGCATTCAAGTTATAAACTATAAGATGAGAAGGAGCCAGTTGTGAATTTGAAAGCTGAGCTGGGAACAGGCATTTTGACCCAAGGTGCAGCAAATAAAGAGGACCTGAGATATGAATAAACTAAGATCCACATTACCCTCCTAAGTCTCACAAAATGGGCAGCTTCCACAATAGACATGTTTCCTCCCACAGTTCTGGAGACAGGACAGGCAAAATCAAGGCATCAGCACAGCTGGTATCTGTCGGTGATCCTGCAGGAGAATCTTCCGTGTCTCTCCTGGTTTCTGGTGATGGTCGGCACTCCCAGGTAATCCTTGGCTTGTGGTCACATCACTCCACTGTCTGTCTCTGTGGTCACATTGCCTTCTTCTATCTGAGTCTTGTTCTTTTTTGATTTAGAGCGCATCCTAAATCCAGGATGGTTCCTTCTCAAGACCTACAACTAATTGCAGCTACAAAGACCCTATTTCAAGCAAAGGCCACGCTCTGAGGTTCCAGGTCAACATGAACTTTTAGAAGATTGCGTTCAACCCATTCATTACAGACCCTACAATGTACAACTATCACGGCACAGCAGGTCACCTGCATGGCCATAGCAGGCTATGGAGGACACAAGGGAGTCTCTAGGGTATCCTAAAACCATTCCTAAGAATAACAGTAGCAGGTGCTCTGGATACCTCCCCACAGCCCCTTGGCCTTATCACATCCATGCTTACTGGCCTAACTTCCAGCTGACTTGAAAGAGCCACTCTGTTCATATATGGCAGATCAAAGATTGACGCCCTGAAAAAATACTGTGGAGAGTTGCTGTATGGATATTCCAGCACCTTAGGCCCTCCAGGGGATCTCAGAGATGTATGTTTTATACTATTATAATTGATATATTGTGTCAACTTGAGGATTCTAGAAGCTTAACTAAGTAAGTCAGTAGTTCTTCATCTTGGGGTGAAAAGGACATGCTCTTGCTGCTTTAGGATGTTGTTCATTGTGTCAGTTTGAGAGGTTTAAAAGTTCAACTTTAAACTTTAAAGTGATTCAGCAGGGGGCCAGGGTCCTTACTTTGTGAACATCCTCAGCTTGTGCAAGAGGAGGGCACAGAGATGGTGTGGGAGTGGGTGGAAAGTGAATACACAATATAAGGAGAGAAAAGAGGGTCCCCACCTGCTTTTTGTTCTTGCTGCTTTTGCTGAGTTATGCCACCTCCAAGTGTTGCCCTGTGCCATGCGCCACACCCCGCATTGGAGCCAGCTGATTACAGACCAAAACTTTCACAAACTGTGAGCTAAATAAACCTTTCCTTCCTCAATTTTGAGCATTGAGTACTTTGTCTCAGCAACAAGAGAAAAGTAGCCAAGACATCCTGGAACCAAGAGTTCTCCAATAAATTTAAGCTCTAAAAACAAAAACTTTCATGCACTGCCACAGATGGGAATGCAAAGTGGAATTGATAAATGGAAACTAGTTTGACCATTCCTCCAAAAGTTACACAGATTTACCACAGACCCCAGCTATTGCATGCCACAAAAATAAACAAGGAAAGAAAATAGATACTCAAACAAAACATGCGTGAATGTTCACAGCAGCTTTGTTCATGCTGACTAAAACATGGAAACAACCCACACATTCATAAGCAGATGAATCGGCCAGGGGTATAACTCAGTGGCACAGTGCCTGCCTGGCAATTGCAAGGCCCTGAGTTCAACTCCAAGTTCCAAAAAAAAAAAATAATAAGCAGATGAATCAATAAGCAGAATGTGATGGTCCATGCAGTGGAATAGTATTCAGTCATAACAAGGAATCCAGCACAGACCCGTGCCACAGCACAATGAACCCTGAAAGCAGGGTGCTCGGTGAAAGAACCCAGGCACAAAAGGTGCTTGTGGTCATCTCGTTATTCACACTGTCCCACAGTTGACCAGTGACAGCTCCTTTGTGCCTTTACTTTTACATAAATGTTTAACTGTATAGTTCTCTAACTTGCTTTTCATCATCTGACAATACAACTTGGTGAAGCAAGTGAAGACGCTCAGATTACCTGAAGCAGAGGAGGAGAGCTGCTGCCTGACATTCCACACAATTCGTGTTCCAGGTCATCCCTTCTCACAGCTACACTGCAGCCTCAGCATTGTATTAGTATTTAAGAAATTAGACAGTTAAGTTTCAGAGAAATAACTTCCCAATCACCTACCATGTGATTGCTCTCCAGAATTAGGTACTGAAAAATAAATATGATTAATGGCCACTGAGCTGGGGATCTGAACGCAGCTTTGAGCATCTGAGCATGGACCTCAGGCCTTTCCCCACAGAACCTGGAACCATAGTGGCAGTCACTGTGCATGTAAAGCTGCTACTGGAAGCCGAAGGGAGGCAGAGGGCAGAATTACAACCACCTGCTTTCAGCAGTCCTAAGGGACGAGCTCTGTCTTCAGGACAAAGTCTCCCAGGGCTGACAGAAAACATATCAAGCCTTTGGTAAACACACGACCTTTGCAGAAAGGGCTGTTGTGAATAACTAAGCTAATAATAATAACCTGATAGTGATTTCCTGCAGGCTGGTTTCCTACCACATATCTGGCAGTTTGCCAGGCTTTCCTCCACTGCATATGTGATTTGTCATTAGTCCAGGCAGTGGGAGTAAGGGACAGTCCAGTGCCCTTAACCCTTGCCTCATCGAGCCTGGGGAACGTCCTGAAAAAGAAAAACCTATCAGGGGAGTCAGAAAGGACCCTTTCACGCTGAGGCTCCACACAGCACCACCAGGGACATGTCAAGTCCCGAGTTTGCATTCCAGCTGGTGACACTGAGCAAAGGACATCACCTTCCTGAGTGCTGCCCACAACAACCACTTCCATGGCCCTGCAAAATAACACAAGCTTTCTTTCTGCATATCCCCCTGATATACTGCTGTGTTGCAGACCACCTCAAAACTTAGTGTCATCAGCCACAACTCTTCTCTTATGTTCACAGATCCTGTGAGCCAGGGTCTCAGTCCATTCTGGCTGCTATGATTGAATGCCATCAATTGAGTGGCTGATAAACAGCAGAAATGTATTCCTTCTAGTTCTAGAAGCTGAGACACCCAACAACAAGGGGCCAGCAGATTCTGTGGCTGGGGAGGGTAAGGGAGAAGGCTAAAGGAACTCTCTGGGGCCTCTTTTATAAGAGGCGTTGATCCCATTCATAAAGGGTCCGCATCCGAAAGCCTTAACTCCAAACACCCTCATGCTAGAGATTAGGCTTCAGCATAGGAATGTGAGGGGCGTGCAAGCGTCCAGATCATGCAGTTAGGATTTGGCCAAAGCAGAGCAGGGCTGGCTCCTCTGTGCTCTACATGTCTGGGAGCCTCAGCTGCGAAGACTCCAGCCACTGGGATAACTCACAGCTGAGGCGGAAGAGGTGTGGCCGGATCACATAGTCCAAACTGGTATCTAATGTGGGTCAAATTGTGTGAAGATGTGTTCTAATTCTGTAGCTGGGATTGTGATCCTGTTTGGAAATAGGGTCCTTAATGTCATGTGTTAGTTAAGACACACTCACTGGAATTGGGTGGGTCCCAATTTAATGCCTGCTGTCCTTAGAAGAGGGAAACCTGGACAGACATACCAAAGCACAAGAAAGATGGTCATGTGAAGGAGGAGGCAGAGACAGGAGTACTGTGTCCATCAGCCAAGTGTTGCTGGAGGCTACAAGAAGCCAGGAGAGAGGCAGGAAAGTTGTTCTGGAAGTCGTTCATGTCTCCCCCTCCCCTCAAATTCCACTGTTGTTCTAAACCAGTGAGAGGGTATTTGGCATTTATGGTACTTTGTGGCCACGGCTCCTATAGACTAATATTTAGCATGCATTTTTTTTAACACCTGGTAGAACGACTGCAGAATTGGCTCTACCAGGTCTGCTCACCAAGGGCTCTGCATGGGTCCCTCCACCATGCTAGCCTTGGATTGACAGGCTTCTTATATAAATCCTGCCCCTCCTCCCGAGAGTGAGCATCCCAAGAGAACAGGAAGAAGCCCCATGACTTGTGTGACCTGATCTGGGAGGCAACACCGTCACTTCCACTGTCCTTTGTGGCTCACAGCCATCATAGGTCCTCACAGATTTAAATAGAGGATGTGAAAGAATTTGTGACCATTTTCAACTGCCGTACCTCACATAGTGGATGAAAAATGTATGTGCACAAAACCTCAGAATGCGACCTCCTTACCTGGAAGTAAGGGTCTTTGCAAGAAGACAGGGAGACGCAGAGAAAGACACAGACACGTGAAGAGGGAAGCAGAGGGAGCCATGCTGCCCTAAGCCAAGGAGTGCTTGGGACTACCAGAAACTGAAAGGACCAAGACCTGACTCTCCTCTAGAGTCTTTGGAGGGAGTACAGCCTTTCAACACCTGGATTTGGAACTTCTAGTCTCCAGAGCTACATTACATTTCTCTTGTGTTGTGTTGTGTTGTGTTTTGTCTTGTCTTGTTGGTTTGGTTTTAATGCTGGGAATTCTAAAGATCTCATGTACTAGACATGGGTTCCCTATCACTTAGCCCAAATTCTCTTGTTTTATCCATGAAATGTATGGCACTCTGCTATAGGAAATTAATAGACCTCCAGGGCACCCACCCATTAAAGGGAATGGAGATTTAGCAGATATGTGAGGTAGAACACAGTATGCATGTGGGCTGTTCTGAGGGCTTTATGGATAGGGGTCATCTGTGCGGATCTTGTGGGCTTCTCGGACCCATGGATGATTCCCATTGTTTAAGCAATGGGGACTGAAGGTGTTTTGTGGCTATCTTTGGTGGAGGAAAACTGTAAATGACTTTTCAGTAAAAGCCCCTAAGGAACAGAGTACAGCAGATGATCCACATATAGGATCAATGTTTAAATTTTTTAAAATTTACAACAGTAAAATATACTTGCCATTAATCCCCGCCCCCCAGAACACTCTCACTCACTTCCAACAACACACTGATCCCATCTTTCTGGCCACTTTCTGAAGCATTTCCAGAAGTCTTCTCTTATGAGTGTCTTCGTCCCTGAGGGCCATCCAACAGACAAGCAGGCTTATAAAAATATTACAGTGGATCTTCATCTGCCCCATTCACCATATTTAGCACTGTGCAACTTCTGGCTTTTCCCCAAAGTCAAAATGACCATAAAAGGTAAACATTTCGAATCAATGCTGGATATAGAGGCAGCCATGACAGCATAGCTAAAAACACTCAAAAAGAAAGACTTTTAGAACCACTTCATAAAGTGGCAAGAGTGATAGGGTATCTCGAGGGAGGTTGATGGCAGTGTGTCTTTCACCGTAAGAAACTTTAAGTATTTGTCATATCTTTACCACACTCCATATGTGTAAAGCAGCGCTGCCCCATAGGCCCTTCTGCGATGGTGGATACTATCGTCCTCTATCTGCCCTGCTCCTTACAGTGGCCACCAGTCACACGTGGAAATGAGGCTGGCTCAGTGAAAGGGAAACTGATTTTTTATTTAATTGCTTTTTAACTCATTTAGATTTAAATTCAAAGACCACCTGCCATTAGTGGCTATCTTATTGGACAGCATAGCTCTCAAGAGCTGAATGAAATCCCTCCTCTTCCCCATGAATGCCTCCTCTAGGATGGAGAAAATCAATGCCTATAAAAAGAGTTGGGGGAGATGCTGTAGGGTGAGACCAGCGCTCAGGAGCTGTGAACCATGGGGAAGCTACTTAACCTTTCTGCGTGTCTGTGTCCTCATCCAGAGAATGGACATATCACTACTATCTGATTGGATTCAAGCATAAAATGAATTCCTAGATATGAAGTATTTTTGTGCCTTCTCTTTTGTGATCTTGGGCTATTATGAGCAAGATTATTTGATTGCTATTTGTCTTCCCTATTTGTTCCACAAGACCAGGCCTGTACTGATCCCACTCAATAATAGATTGCCAGCATGTGACACAATGCCTTGCAGTGAATATACATTCAGTACAGAACTAAGGAAAGGACAAATGGTTCAACTGATCAAGCAACATTGGGGCTGCTCAATTAGTCAGTAAGGTCTTTCTATGGGTCAGCGGAGGCGTATAGCTGCTTCCATTGCAATGGCAAAAGAAATGACACCAAGGGTTTGGAGGCAGATTTATTTACGTTGACAGGAACTGATCAGAATCATTCCCAGAATGTCAGGGGCTGATCTCTGGCGGTGTAGGGCTTTTATAAGATAAGCAAATGGGAAGTACAGATTTATATAATGTGATGCTATGCATCCCAGTTATTTCTAAGAGACCAGAAGCAACTGGTACTGGAACCGAAACTATTACCTGGGCAACTAAGAAATCAAAGTATACTGGTGCATGTGTTTGGGAGGTGTGGTGTCTGTTACACCACGGAAGAGGCTGAAGGAGTGAAGTTTAGGTGTGTCTATAAGGACAGAAAGCTTTAACTGTGGCTTATACAAGATGGATGTTTGTTCTCATCTCACTTAAAGGCCTGAGGGTGGGATGTTGAGGTGTATAGGACAGAGACTGCTACAGAAAGCCCCAGAACCATCCAGCTGACTGCTCTGCCATCCTTAGTGTGGGATTCTTATGGTCCAAATTTCTGTGCACACAATGAATGGTGGAAGAGGCAAAAGAGGAAAGACCAAGGATTCCCATTTTCTTTTGAGCGAGGGTCCTCAGAATTGCCCTAGGTCACTTCCCCTCGTGTCCCATCACCCATGGCCCATGCAAGTTGCAATGAGAGCTGAGAAATGTAGTTTTTACTTCTGGAGAGGCATGTGTTCAGCAAAAATATACAACTAGAGGAGAAAGGGAACATGGATACTGTTACGTGGATACTCATGGAGGAAGTGGAACGAGATGATAACAGAAGAATCAAGGCCCAGATGAAAAGTTTAAACTTGACCCTAAAGATAAGCCTGTGAGGACATGAACTACTTCAGCATCACAGTGACAGGCTGCCCAGACCCTAGCTATTCCTTCCTGAGCTCTTCAAAACATTGGGGCACCCCAAATATGACCAGTGGTCTTGGTCTGCTCTCCTCCCCCCTTTCTGCATACCCACGAATATACTTCTTGCTCTTCATTCATTCAAAAACTCTTTGCTGGGCTCTATCAAGACACCAGGCATCAATTTAGTATCCTACATGCCAAGCAAACGAATAAGACTCTCTGCCCTGCTGGAGTTTCCATTCTGATGGGACAAATAAACAATAAGCACATAAATAGGCAAAATATCTAGCCAAGTGCAGTGGCACAGGCCTGTAATCTCAGAACTCTGGGTGGCTGAGTCAGGAGGATCACAAATTCAAGCCTAATCTGGGCAATTTAGGGCCCTAGCAAGATCCTGTATCAAAAATAAAAAAGGGATGGGGCTGTAAGAGCCGTGAGTTCAATCTCCAGTATTAAAAAAATAAAAACAATTGCCAGGCATGGTGGCACATGCCTGTAATCCCAGCACTGAGGCTGCAGCAGGAGAATTGCCAGGAGTCAGAGGCCAGCTTGGGCTATATAGTGAGTTCAAGACCAGCCTGAACTATGCAGTGAGACCCTGTCTAAATAAATAAATAAAGGCAACCACAAAAACAGATAAAATATCAAGTCTAACAAGAGGTAAGAAATATTACAGAGCCATATGAATGAAGGAGATGAGATGATCATTGAAGGTATCACTGTAAAGGCTGAGCAAAGATCTGGAGAAGCTGAGAGAATGGAGTGAGGCAGGTGGTCCTCTAGGCTTGAAGCATCTCAGGCCAGTGGGACAGCTGGTGAAAGGACCTGGAGGGGATCATGGCTGGAGTGGCAGGGGCAGCACTGTCAGTGCTTCTCAGGAGGGCAGGTGATAGGATGGGGAGTGGATAGTTTGCAAAGGGTTGAAATAGGAGAGAAGGGATCTGAATTTTGTTTTTATAGGATCATTCTATCTGCTTCATTCTCACAAGTTTGAAGATAGAAATTTCCAGAAATGTGAATGCCACCTTTCTCCAACCCTCACTACCAGCCCAACATCCCCCGGGGTTAACTGAGAGCCCTCTGTGCACTAGGGAGAGAACAAGACTAGAATCGGGTCCCAAGATGCTCCGCTGGCTCTCTGTGTACTGTCCTGGGAGATTTCAGGCAACACAATCTGTTTCGTTAAAAATATTTTTTTTTCTTGTTCGTGTTGCTTGGTCACCCTATCAATTCCTATACTTTATCAACAATAACCATGAAATTGGTGTTGATGCAATTCCATTTTGAAAAGAGAAATCTCTGTTTAAAAGTAATCAAAGGAAGGGCTGGGGATATAGCTCAGTGGAATAAGCGCTTGCCTAGCAAGCGCAGCGTCCTGAGTTCGATCCCCAGTACCGCAAAAAAAAAAAAACAAAGGGCACCAGCTGAGTTCATGTGTGTGTGTGTGTATACACACACTCAGACTAGCACACGCTTTTTACGTTGACCTTGTCTCCTGTGTGTTTGTACTGGTGTGTCCATTGTATTGTGTTCTGTGGATGGGCACAGCTCTCTTCCACATGTGTCTCTGTGTGCCCCAGTGTGAAGTAGGTGCTCAAAGGCAACCCATCAGGTACAGCAAAATCCAGAATTCATATGATGGGTCCAAAGTGCGTGCTCTGGCTACCTTTGCACAAATGTTTCCTATTACCCCTCCCCAGGCTCACTCCACTCCTGCCAGGCTGACTTCCAGGGGTTTTGCCCTGGTTTTCCTTTCCCCACGGAAGGCTGTCCCCAGACACCTGCACAGCCCACTCCTCACTGCACTCGGCCCCCTGTTTACCTTTTGTCATATCAGCCTGGCTTTCCCAGCCTCCTTCATCTCTCTCCATCCCAACCCTGTTCCCCGCAACATCCGTCACAGCCTGGCCTCCTGCCCAACAGAAGGCACATTCTCTGAGGGCAGGAGATTTGCCTCTTCCCTTGTTTTATCCCCTTGCCTCTTGCCCCACACACCTACCTTAGTCTGATATACTGCAAGTACTTGAAAATATATATTAAGGACAAATATGTCCCAGCAAAGTTTGGGGTGTCTGAAGGTCTGCAGGTGCACTTTTGTGCACATCTGTCCTGGCACATGGATGGACACATTTGTGTAGAGGACTATGTGTGACCTGTCTGCACGTGTCTGTGTGTCTGCCTGAGTCGTTGTGCACTGTACATTAATGTTCCTGGGGCAAGAAGGGAGGTATCCAGGGCTGAATCAGAACAGACAGCAGGAACATCAGCTAACACAGGCAGCAGCTTTTGTAAAGGTGCACAAGGTAGCTTTGGGCACTTCGGAAATCTGCTGTCCAGGAAGACACGATACTGGCAACCATCAGGGTTGTGCAAGTGTCATCTAGCTTTCTGGGACAAGGATGAAAGTTCACCCAGGCCTGGGGCCTCCTGTGGCCTCCCACTCACCCTGTGCTATCTGCACCCCCCGATCCAGAAGCCCCAGCACCCACAGATGAAACACTCAGCAAAGGCCCAGTGGACACAAATGGAAGCTTTGAGGTTCATGCTAAGGCCTCGAAGGACCTTTAGGTGCCTGCCACTCCCAGGTTTACGGATACTCACAAGTTAGTGTAACATGCACATCAGATTTCATTTCCTGTTTAAGACTCCAACTAAAGCTAAGATTCTGGTTGTGCCCTGGTGTTGAAGACTTACTGAAGGGATGAGTAACTACCAACTATTAACAACAACGAATGGCAGGAGTAAGGACAGCAGCACCAGCAGTGGGCCCAGGTGGCCAGCATACTGATACTTAACAGAATAGGCTCTGGAGCGCCATACTGCAGATTGGAATTCAGGCCTTACCGAGGTAGTACAGAAGACATAAAAAGTAGGCACAAGGGAGACGAGGAAATCTGGGTTTCAAACTTCTGAGAAAAACTGCGGCTTGAAGGTGCAAAAGTTACTCAGGCTTTTTTTCCTTCCAGAAAACCCACTGAGAAATAATTCCTAAAGGACTTAAAGAAACAATAAAGCTATGCATCGGGCTCTGGGTCTGCTCTTTTCACCTGTAAACTGTGCTTCTTCCATCCTCACAGAAGCAGCAACATCAGAGCAGCTCATCTCACTTCAAACACATGTAAAGGGCTTGCGCTTTGACAGCTGGCCAGATGGGTGATGTGACAGTAGGAATACACACCCTAGATCACATGTCTTGAAGATATCCCCAAGACCTCATAAATGTATCCAGCTCTGGTTCATAATGCACCTCTCTCTTGAGGGCTTGCAGTCTATTTCTGTGAGTGTGTACCTTTTAATTTCTGTCTAATAAAACCTTTCCCATGCCTCTTACTGGCTACTGCTAAAAATTCTTGTGGTGAGAGAAAACCTCCAGTCTACAGTCTATATTTAGCATGGGTTAAGTTCTTCATCTCAGCTTTGGGAACCTCTCGGACCCAGTCCAATTGTTAAGGGGAAAATAACTCCCAACCTGTTAGATGTCAGATTGTGAGTTCACGCCCTGACAACATCAAGGAATGATGTTACCAACTGAAGGAGGAAGTTAGCAGAGTTTTATTGGAAATGAAAATAGCTCCTGGGTTTTCAGGAGGGGTCCTAAGTGGGTGACTACTGAGGTTCTTTGTCAAGAGTACTTTATACAGCAAAAGCACAATGTGGGTACAATGGGGATCAAAAGTCAATCACCCTGCAGGATTACAAGTATAGTGCCTTAGGTAATATTGATCCAATAGAGAATCGAGTCACATAGCAAGGGTACACAGAAAGAACAAAAGCATTGCTGGAAGTGGATTAGAGTATGAATCTGTACGTTCCAGTCACCCAGTCATGCGCCTGATGCCTAGCTGGGTTCGCTGGACCAAGTGGTATTAATTTCAATATACTCTCAAATTGCTGTTTATCTCTAGGGAGGCTTGCAGGCCTGGCTAATGCATCTCCATGGTGAAGCCTGGCTCTCTTCAGATTCCCCTCCAGCCACACTCTTGGTGTGTCTTGTTTTCCATGTTGACTCCTCAAGGGACCAACCCCTCTCTGGCTGCCTGCTCACTTCTAACTTGGCTGCCTGTAAAATGGTAACATTATCACTCACTAGCAGGGTAATTTTGTATTACTAGAAGCCTGGCCACAGGGCTGAATTTGGCCTGGACTATCTGGATTCATTCACCCTTTGCCATCAAGCATATGAGAAAGTATCTACCTGTAATGGTGTAGGCCTGTAATCTAATCCTGGGAGGCTGAGACAAGATGATTGTGTGTTCCAGGCCACACTGGGATACAGAGCAAGATCCTATTTCCAAAAAACAGGAAAAGCTTAGAAAACCCAAGAAAAGTATATAAAACTGGGAAAAAATGAGACTATAATTGGGCAGACAGCCGCCCTCCTCCACTGCACAGAAGCACTTTTACTCATAAGAGGGAGTAGAACACAAGTCAGGAAATATGTTCTACAAAAAGGCCAGGAAAGCAAAACACGTGCCATCAGTGTAAACGGTATGTGTGTATGGAATGTGCTGTTGTTATGTGTGAAGACTGTCAGTGTGATAATTGAAGTAAACATTACTTTTTTGTAGAGTGCTATTGCCATTTCCATTGTAATTCATATAGGAATTTATTTCTGTTATTGTTTTTTACCCTTTTTACACTAACATCCAGTTGATGGTGAAAATGTTGATGCTTTTATAAATATTCAATAAATACTAAAAATACAATACTTTTCTGAATTTTTTCCCTGTTAAGCACTCGTTTAACATAAAACTGATGAAGTTAAAATTAGTAATTCATCAATAGAAATATTTATGGGCCTTTATAACAACAAATGTGTTGGTCTCCTCCCCTAGGCGCCAGGGCTTGGGGTGGAACTTTGATATGAAGGCGCTAGAGAACTAGTTTTCAAAGCTCTATTTAAACTTTAAGGTTTCACTTGATTGAGTGATTTAACTGCTTCAGAGGGTGAGTTCAGAGGCCCACCTGCAGAGATGTCACCGCAGTACACCGAGGACGGTGACAGCTGCCACTAGTTTTATGCGGCTGCCAAGCCTTTGCGGCGCTTTGGAAGGTAACCACTGCCCCACACGCATGCGCAACCCAGACGAGTGGGCGTGACCACTGGCAAGGGGTGGTGCCGCGCCTGCGCAGCCCTGCCGTCATGGCGGCAGCTTGACTACCCTGAAGGGGTCTAGGGTACTCCAGCCTGGGGGTTGCGGCGGGTAAGCCCCTGGGAGAAACGGCGGGATGGGATAAAGTACAGGGAGCCTTCTAGCACCGAACCTGGCTTTCAGATCTGGGCTGCCACAAACCTGAAGCCTAAATCCCAGTCCCATGTGAACCTAAGTTTCTCCAGCACGATGTCGGAAATGGATTCCATGTGCTCGTCTCGGGATCCATGTGTCTCCTGTCCGGGATCCAGGCAGCCTACTGCCTGGTGTTGGATTAAGCCTTGACTGCCTTTTGAGGAAGTAGGGCTTATCCCACCAGGAAGGGGCTCAGGGAGGTTGCAAGGCAGGAGCAGCTGTGGAGGAGGGGTCCCTAAAACCGACTCTGACTGCCCGGTGGCCAGGCCGCCTCTTGCCCTACATCCCGGGCCCTGGTTCCTCCCGCTTCCTAACCTTCACAGCGCTCTCCCATTGCCCAGCACCTGGCCCTGAAGCATCACGGAATCGCACGGTTCCTCACTCCTCAGTGAGTGGGTGGCACCAGGCAGAAAGACCGGAAGAAGGGGAGCTGTTTGAACCTTCTAGCCCCAGCAAACTGCGTTTTGGGATAGCGGAGCCCCATAGAGGAGTGAGTCAAACCCCACAGTCTTAAAAGAGCTAATACCTGTCAGCTCAACTTTAGGAATGAGCCTGCAGCCGAGAGAGGGAGCGGTGTTTCACATCTTAGTACGGGTCTGTTTGTGTTTATTTCTCTTTTGTTTTTAACCTCTGCCCGGTGAGAAGAGCCCCAGCGCACATCCAGCGCCAGCATTCCCAGACAGAAACTCCAAGTCACTGCCCCCAAGTAGAGAAACTGACCACTGCCTTGTCCCGTCTTCCCAGCACACTACTTAATTATATTGTTGTAATGATAGTACTTACTGTTCTTATTTATTGAGTGTTTATTATGTTTTGAGCCCTGAAAGTGATCACTGTCTCGTTTCCCACTCACACAGGCCCTGAAATAGTGACAAGAGGGCCTCTTTATTCCTAGGTGTCTGATTACGAAGAGTCTCTTAAAGGGGATCCAGGTCACCTGATTCCTTTCCTGGAAGGCCTGGGTATTTGGCATTTTTAATTGGAAAATTGCACTGAAATTAAGCTTTTCCGTTTGTGCAGTCTTTAAGTCAATTTGGTGTGTGACAGAATGTTAATTTTTGGAAAGAGCAGTGGACATTCATTCATTTTCTAGAATGTAATTTTCCACCAGAATTGTACCATAGCAGCAAATGATGTTCTGTGCTTTGTGTTTGACTTACACAATGGCAGAAAAGAAAAAAAATCTCCACCCCCCAAAAACCTATAGACAAGAATTCTTTGTTTAACCCCAGGACATCTCTCAGCCCCAGGAGAATTCAAATCCCAGTACTCCAGGAGCCTGAGGCAAGAGAATCAAAAATTCAAGCCCGCCCTGGGAAATTAAGGGACCTAAGGAGAACCTATCTCAAAATTTAAATTTAAATTTAAATTTTAAAAAGGTGGATATAGGAATGTAGTTCAACCTGAAGGCCTAGGTTCAAACCTCAGCACCAGAAAATAAGTAAATTTAAATGGAGGGAGGAAAGGAGGAAGTTAGGCTGGTTCAGTGTGCTGAAATGGTGGATTTCCTCCGCCTGGACCCAGTCTGATTTTGCCAGTCGTCTTTAGCTAAGTAACAGTTTCATTCACAATGAAATCCTCCATTGATTTGCCTGGCTCACTTATAGTTTTGAGTAAGAAACCCAGCATGGAGACCAGGTTCATATCGGGTCTTCTTTTCACAAAATTCTTTGTCAGGACAACTTTTGCTCTTTTGTGGCAAACAGGTAAATATAGGAGATCCAGCGGCGTATTCTTGAATCATGAGGACATCTGGGTTATGGTGATCTCACTTTGCATTTCAATAAATGGAGGCCCTGAAAATTTCATGACATGGTGAGGGCACACACCTGACCAGAGTGAGAATATGCCTAAGGAAACAGGACCAGAGAGGTAAAGTGGTTTTTCCCAAGAGCACGCAGCTAGCAAAGGGCATCAGGGTTTCTCTCACCTGCCCAGCTTCAAAGCCCACCCAGCTACTGCTGTATGGTACCTTTTGATGAAGCAGAACGTTTTGTTGGTGGGAAATCCTTCCTATTTTTGACCAGTTTGCCTAGGCATGGTTTTCCAAATTCTAGTTATTGCCTGGTCACCGTCATAATTTTTCCTTGTCTATGTATCACCTGCCCATGATCCCCTTAATTACTTTTCCTTTAAATCCACTAGAAAAACTAAAACAACAAATGATATGTGGGAGGTGATGTCAGCTTCTAAAAGAAAAAAGTCTTAAGGAGCCATAACAACTAAATGCAAAGCATAAATCATGACTGGATTCTAGTTTGAGAGAAACAGCAGTGAAAGACATTTGGGAGACTTATGGAAAAGATTTACCATAACCTGAATTTTAGGTAATATTAGGGAATCCTTGTCTTAGGTCTGCAAATGGTCTTACAGTTATACAGGAAAATGTTCTTAGGAAACAGACCCTAAAGAAGAATTTAGGGGTTGTGTCATGATGTCTACAGTGGGCTCTCAGGGAGTTCAGAGAGGAAAACCCCAGATAGATAAATAGACAGATAATAGGGTGAAATGTGGCAAAATGATGTTCACTGAATCTAAGTTGTTGATCTGTGACTCTTTGTTATGCTTTTTCTCTTTCTTACCTATTTGAAAATTTTTGTAATAAAATTGGAGGGGAAAAAAGAGAAGGGAAACTTTAGCACTATTTATAAATGGAAACTTAGGTCATTTACTATAAATAGAAGATTACTGTGAAAATGAATACTGTGCAAAGTATCAATTCTGGCTGAATTCTTTTCCCTTGCCCAGGCTCTGAGACTCTCTCCATAGTAAACACTAAAAGGGAATTGGCAAGGGAAGCACTTCTCCTTGGTGATGATGAGTGGTCGGCCACCAGGTAGGGGATACTACAGCATTCCCCTTTGAGACCTGCCACCCTGAGGGCCTGTCCTCGCCTCTCAGGTGTTCCTGGCCCAAGAGTAATGTTGGACCCTGCCATGGATGAGGTCACCTTCAGAAGTGACACTGTGTTGTCAGATGTTCACCTCTACACCCCAAACCAGAGACACCTCATGGTGCGGCTGAATGGCGTGGGGCAGCCCGGTAAGATCCTAGCGGGAGTGTAGTACCTGTGCACCTGAGAGAGCCCATTGTAATTTCTGGGTAAAACATCGGGAAGACTGGATTGCTTACCTGTTATCCTCATGCCACTTCAGTGCCCTGCCTTCACTCAGCACAATCTTGTGTTTCCTGAGTACCTACTATGTGCTTAGAGCTGATGATGGGAATGCAGGAAATGACTCTATCTCTGCCTTCAGTGAACTCACAGTCCAGTGGAGAAAGTGAGAGCTCCGTCTCGTCATGTCAGGGTGGCTGAAGGGCCATGGTGCATACTACAATTCCAGTTACTATAATCCCAGTTACTTGGGAGGCTAAGGCAGGAGAATTGTAAGTTTGAGGCCAGCCTGGGCAACTTAATAAGACCCTGTCTTTAAAACAAAGTCATGGTGAAGAGAGCAGAAGGAAGAGAGGATTGGAAGCCCAGGTGTGGGCGCCTACTCTGAGCCAAGTGCTTTTGGTTTAATACCATCATATCCTTAGATAACCCAGGGGCAGATACTTTTGTTCTTGTGACACAGCTCAGAGCAGAGAAGTGACTTGCCCAGAGTCCGACATAGATGGTACGTCTCAAGAGCAGGGCTGCCAGCTCTGAGGTCCTTGCTCCCCCTGCCTCTTTGGGGGGTTGTTGTACTGGGGATTAAATTCAGGACCTGAGCCACATTCCCCAGCTCCTTTTCTGCTTTTTATTTTGAGATAGGATCTCACTAAGTTGCCCAGGCTGGCCTTACACTTGTGGTCCTCCTGCTCAGCCTCCCACAGTGCTGGGGTTACACGTGTGCCTGTGGCATGTGTATTCTCACTGAAACCTGTCCTGGTGACTTTCTGGCTACCAGATGGTGAGGGACACTATATTCCTTGTCCATCATCGAGACCTTAAGAGGCAGAAGAGGGTAGTGAGCATGTCAGCCAGAGGGCGGGGCAGACTATTTGCATCCTGCCTCAGCTGTACAAGTGGCTGAGCGGCCTTGGTCAGCTCCTTCCTCCTCTCAGCCTCAGTTTCTGCATCTGTGAAAAGGAGCAGATACACACGTCCGTGGTGACTCTGCATATTGAACAAGCTGAAGGGGCCGCATGCCGGGATGCATGGGTGGGTAGCTAGATGGATGCCTGTGTTTTGGTGCCTGTGTCATAGATACTTGTGAGCCTGCGCTAACTGCTAGTTTTGACTGCTCGAGTGGCCCTAGCAGTGCAAGCCAGCAGTCCCCGTAAAACTAAATGGGCCTTTCTGCTGAGGTTAGGGTATCTCCCCACCTGACTTTAAAAATCTCTCCAGTTGGAAATCAGGTTATTCATGGCAGGACAGGAACTAAAGAAAAGACCCTGTGGAGTTACTCTGTCTCTTCCTTTGCCTTTCAGTTTTCCTGTCCCAGTTCAAGCTGTTCTGGAGCCAGGACTCTTGTATGGACTCAGGGGCTGAAGGTGGCGATCACAGACATGTGCCCACACAGGAGACTCCTCCTGCCGGGTCTGCTGGCCCAGGGTCCCCTCCCGGACCTGGTTATAGTCATGAGGGTTTCTCCCTCCAGGCCAGAGCTGACAACCCTGGCCAGGAAGGGGCAGGTGCTCAGCTGGACGAGGATGGGGATTTGGATGTGGTGAGAAGACCCCGGGTGGCCTCTGATACTGACTCTGCAGAGCCGCCACGAGACAAGGTACACCCCACAATTCTAACCCAGAAAGAAGAGGACGTCCTAGAAGACCAAGCACCAGAGAGCTGCCCTCAGAGTATCATCAAAATAGGTAAAAGAAAGCCCAGCTCTCCTGCCCTCAAGGCAGCCCATGTGTCAACACAAGAATGCTCTGCAAGTCAGATCCTTGGTCAGGCCCAGGCCAGGACGTCATAAGCATAAGTATCAGAACCTGCTCCGGTGAAAATGGGAACAAGTGTGTCATTGCCAGTAGAAAGTACTTTAAAAACATATAGGTCACCCTTGCTCAAGAGTCTTCCATGGCTCCCCATTGCCCTCAGGATAGAGTCCAGGTGACTCAGCTCACAAGGCTGTGCATGCATGGCGTGGCCTCTGCTTCCCCCTCCAGCTTCAACTCACACCATCAACCCTCATACCCTCCCATGTGCCTCCTAACTTGTGGGCCTCCGCTGTGCTTGCCTCTTTCCCAGGATGCCTGCCACTGGCCTTTGCTTTCTTAGTACATTTCCAGCTGTTGCACAGGTCCCGGCATAACTGTCAACTCTTCCAGGAAGGCTCTGCTACTGCCTTCCATGTCCTTGTTGTGCTCCAACTCACTGTGCTGGGAGAGTGGGTCGGGATAGCATGTGTGGAAGATGTGGCCAGGCTGAGTGGGCAACAGAAAACTCGGAGGATCGAGAGCTTGAGTGTGGGTGATGGTGATCCGCAGGCGGCAGGAGGGGAAGGAGAGGGGATGAGGCATTTTGATAGCACTTGGAGGCTGGGTGCAGGACACTGCTGCTCAGGTGCAGGGGCAGAACAGTGCTCGAGCGACTTGCAAACTCCAGAAATGGTAAGGAAGACAGGAGAAAGGCCAGCATTGGTTAAACACCTGTTGGATGTTTTACCAGCGTGGTCTCCTGTGGACTCCACAGACCTCCAGTAGGCACCCAGGCAAGGAGATGGGAGCCCATGGGCCCATCCTGCCACCCCAGCACTCATGGGGAGAGCTCTGATCTGAATCTCTCCATTGAGATCCAGGGTCACAGGTGGGGCCTGGGAGCCTGGGCAAAGGCCCAGCCCCAGCCAAATTGTGGGGTGGGATGCAGGCCAGTGGTGACATTCACAGGCAGACAGACCAGCCACTCTGACATCTGTGCACTCATCAGTTACTGAGCTCTGCTCTCTACCTAGACTGTTCTACATTGTTCTAGACTGTCAGGTGGAGTGACAAATCTGCACGGCACCACTGCTGCACATTTTCCGTGGGTTTTTTCGGGTCCTGTGGGCAGAGGGATGAGTAGTCCCTCTTCACAGAAGGGAGGACTGAGGCCCGGAGGTGTTGAGTAGCTTGCCCACGGTCACCCAGGTAGTCAGCCAGCTACGGGTCTGGGCCTCACACCCAGGTCTGTCTGATGCCACAGCCCCTGGTCTTGCCCCGTGGCAAGTGATCAGAGCATTTGGAAGTGGCTTGAGCAGGAAAAAGAGTTCTGTTTCTCGAGGAGCTGACAGCAGCTCATTTCACTGTAGGGGGACCGCAGCGTCAGTTATCTCTTGATGACTGCTCTGCAGTGTTCATGTACTTGTACTTCACATGCTACATCCTGCAGACTAAGAGCAGAGACCTACGGGAAGGGGTGGCAGCTGCCCCACGTGCCTTTTGCTGCACTCACCCTGTCTCATACCCACAAGCTCAGCTCTGTCTTGACTCACTGTTGGTCCTGGCCATTTCCAGGGAGAGTGTTAGTAGCCAAGTTCCTGTGCTTAAGTGATAACCTCTAATAATTAGGTCCTGCACCATCACCACAGAACTTGATGCTGGGCTCTGGGCTTGGAGATGCAGCAGAATAGATTTTGGCGTCATCTCCACCCCTCACAAACCAGGCAACATTGGACATGGTGCTGCTCACCCAGAGACTGAGATTTTTGTATCTATAGAATGGAATCCAATATACAGCGCTTCTAGGGTTTGATGATAATTTAATAAATAATGCCCAGTAAATCAGGGTTTTTTTTAATCACACTCCCAAATGACTTGATTTTAAAATCCTCTTGCTTCAAGTTGGCTCCAGAAAAACATCTTGACATTTTTTATCTAACTTGGTTTTATTCTCCCTGGTCATGACCTCAGGCTAGTCATTTCCCTTCTGTGTGCTCCAGGTGGCCACCAGCTCTACAAGAGATTGGGCCTTCGACTTAATCAGTGGTTTCCAGGTGTCTGCTGAGCCCTGGCTGCCTGCAGAGTGTGACCTAGCTGAGCCCTGTTACAACCCCAGGATGAGGAGATGGTGTCTTCTCTCCATTTGGTGCAGAAAGGAATTGCAGCTCAGACTCCAGGATGTTAAGTGGGTGACGTCACCCACCTGAGGGTGACAAGACCTGGTTCTCCCTTGGGGCCTGACCTCTTTGTCCAAGTGCTCTCCCAAGGAGAGCTCTCCACCCTAGTGCACACTCGCTGAGCCAGGCTCTCTCTGGAGCACCATGGTTGCGCCCAGGTCTCCCTGTCTGCATGTAAATGAGGGAAGCCCAGAACAAGGAGAAAGGACCTTGGGTGTGAGCTGCAGACCTCCTCGGGCTGCCCGCCCTGTCCCGTTCAACGAAGGGATACAGTAGTTGGTTGTGGGTGTATTTCTGCTCCAGTCTCAAAGCAGGTGACTACATGTTAGGCTATCACATTGTCCTCACAGCCTCCTGAAAGGAGTGTTCACCCCAAGTGACTTCCAAACTACATTATCAAGCCCCATAGGAAGCTGGTGCACAGGAAGAGCATGAGTCACTTTATTGGGGCCACATATTCTCCGTTCCTTTTTTTTTTTCTTTTTTTTTTTTTCCGGGACCGGGGATCGAACTCAGGGCCTTATTGCTTAGCGGCAAGCACTTACCCCACTGAGCTGTACCTCCAGCCTTAAATTTGAGCGATTCTTTTTTTTTTTTTCTTTTTTTCGGTACTGGGGATCGAACTCAGGACCCTGCGCTTGCTAGGCAAGCGCTTATTCCACTGAGCTATATCCCCAGCTGGGGCCACATATTCTAAGCCCAAATGAAAGGCAAGAGCCCTTGGTCACGCTTGTCCTAAGGAAGCCCTCAGAGCAGGGGCCTGGGTCCCCCAGAGGACCCATACAGCCTGGCTTGGGGGCAGGACGGGTGGTTTGTGTCCTGGACTGCTGCTGGCAGTAGCACACATGTTTAAATACCTGGCCCATCAGCACAGTGAGATGTGCACACCGAGAGCTTGTGGGAACCAGAAAGGACCAGGGACGTGCAGGCCTGCTGGGAGCTGGGAGCTGGGAGCTGGGGTGAGCATCACCACTGTACCCTGTGCCCTTCCTCCCATGCCTCCTTGTCTCTGTTTTTGTAAACCTGAAGTTTGGTTTAAGCATGAGCCTGCTGTGCTGTGTTTTAACCTCATAGCCATGTCTTATTTCATATGCTGGAGCGTGTTCCAGTTTCACAGCAGAAATGTCCTGCGTTGTCCCTTTTGGTCCTTGATCTTGTCTTTCTGTTCCCTTCCCCCACCACCACAACAGAATTTTATCCTAATATACTTTGCATTTGGGAATATTTACTCATCAACTTTTTTAAAATGAATAGAAATTCAGACTTTGTTCAGTTCTAATGTGGCTCCAAGTATAAGAAAATACTTGGGAATGGGTTATGATTATTATTAGCATGTGAGTATGCTGGAATTGTAAAATTGCAGTTATGGACATAAAGTACAGTGTGGTGCATGTGTGCAATAGGCTGGGACCAGCCCTGTCATGACCCCAGTCTGGCCCACAGGGCACAGTCACCCAGGGATCTGGAGGAGAGTGACCCTTGGCCCCTGGGCTCCAGGTGATGTTCAAACACCATGCCCACCTTGTAGCTTCTGCCGCTCTCCAGGGCACCCAGTCCACTGTCCACTCTCGCCACGTTGGTTCCTTTCTGTCTGTCCCCATTTTCACGGTGGGCATTTCTCTTGGTTTCCATCCTGTCTAGAGCACACCATGGCCACCCCCTTGGAAGATGTTGGCAAGCAGGTGGGTATGTCCTGTCTGCTGCCCTTGGCCCCAGCGGGTCTCTCCAGAGCCTCCCATCACCTCTTCACCCCCTCCCCTCCAGGTATGGCAGGGTGCCCTGCTCCTGGCAGACTACATCCTGTTCCGGCGGGATCTCTTCCAGGGCCGCACTGTGCTCGAGCTCGGGGCAGGCACAGGCTTCGCCAGCATCGTGGCAGCCACCATGGCGCGGACCGTGTATTGTACAGGTAATGAGGCGATGGCCCAGACTGCGGGGAGAGGTCTTCTGACCATAAGACGTGAGGCGAGGGCTCCAGGCATTGGACGTGACTGCTGTTCACTTGCCGTCCTGCTCCCCAAGTTCCTGCCACGCTTTTCTTTCTTGATGGCGTGGTGATCCACAACACCTGATCAGTGGCATCAGACCACCGACCATCAGGAGCGTCCAACACCCTGTCTCTCCTCACACCCCAGGAAAGGGCAAACATCGCAGGAAACTGTTGAGGATGTTCCCCTTCGTAAGACCTCAAGAGCACGTTTATCATTTCTTCCTGGCTATGGAAGTTTTGTCTGTTCTTTCGGAAGTTTATAAAACAACAAATAAAAATTAGTCGTAATTTTACAGCCCTCAGATTTGTTCACCAATATACCATTTGTTCAGCACCTACTGTGTGCCTGGACACCTCGAGGTGTGGGAGATCAGCGGTGACCACAAGAGCTGAGCCACTGGCCCCTAGGTGCTGGGTTTTAGACCCCATTTTAGCTTGTAGACATTATGGTCTTTTCCCTTTGTATGTGCATCATCCCGAAGCGTAAACTACACCTGGTACAGCAGTTGAAAGGCATATTTTTCCCAAGAGCATTTTTCCATGTTGTTAAAAATTACTTTGAATATGGCCTAGCAGCCAAGTAATTTGGGGTGCTTTTCTGTTTGGTGGCACTGCGGATGAAGCCCAGGACCTTGTGTGTACCAAGCTAGCACTCTATCAAGGAGCTATACCCCTAGCCCCTGGATCCTTTTTTTTAACCCTTCTATTGCTGAGTATCTCACCCAACCATGCAGCGATCAGAGCCAGCAAATTGGCACCAGTGAGGTTCTGTTAACAGAACCAGAAAGTGCATGCCAGTCTAAGAGAGAGCAGTAGTCTCCTCAGACTGGAACTGTGATATGTCAAATCTCTCACATCTGCTAGGCAGAAAGAGGTGTCTACTGGCATGACTATATTTCATTGTTTCCTAGTGACCATTTTCATGGTGCTGACTTTGCTTCTGAGATGGGAAAGGGGAGGCTGGCACCCTGTTGCTGAGGCACACCTGTTGTACATGCCAGGTTGGCCACTAGCCAAGAAGCCACACCAAGTGATGCTCCTTAACCATCCTTAACCATACCATGTAAATTACCAGTGAGCGTGTCTCGGAGTCAAGCCTTAATGGAACAGCCCAGAGTTTGCTGGGTGCCCAGTACATAATGGCAAGGTACAGTCAACTTATCTCATCCTTGCAGGAGAGATTTATCAGCATGGAGAAGTCGCGTGTAGATGGTACATTATGGTTAGTGGAGCCCTCTTACATGCGTCAGCACCAGGTTGTAACTTTACCTGGGCCCTGGACAGTAGCCAGGGGGCCTTTCACCACCCTTTAGTATGAATGGACAGACTGAGGCTGAGGGTCAGTGACTGGTCCCAGGTCCTACCTGAGCTGCTGCTGAGACCCAAAACTCTTGGCTGGACCTAGTTGCTCACACTAGTTTTGGGGTTATATGGGTGCTTTTCATGCAGAGTTCTGTGAGCTCTCTCACACTGGCAAAGGGGTAAATAGGGCTTTTTCAGGGCCCCAGGGCCCATACCCCCTCAGTCATAGCTGCTTCTCTCGCCTGTTGCATGTATTAGAATCCCTCATAAGATTTCTTATAACAAAAAACTACCTTACAGATTTTAAAATGGGGAGGCTGGGAATGATTCAGTTAAGCATGCTTAGCATGTGTGGGGCCTGGTTGGATCCCAACACCCAGTTAGGGGAAAATAAGATTTCAAAACTCTTGAAACTGTCATGTAGCATCCCGTTCCCCTGGTGCACAGCAGAAGTCCGAGGTCCCCACGGGCTCTTTGTGACCCCTGGGTAACACATCAGCTGGGCTTCCCATTGTTTGGGACAAAATACCTGACACCCACAGCATGAAGAGGAGAGGCTTAATGTGGCTCACGGTCTTGGGGTTTCAGTCCCTGGTATGCTGGTTCCAAGGCAGAAATGTCATGGTAGTAGGATATGGCAGAGGAAGCGGCTCACGTCATGGCAAGCAGGAAGCAGAGAGAAGAGGGAAGACTGGGGAGGGGATATGGCCTCCAAAGGTGTGTCCCCAGTGACCCGCCTCTTCCAACCAGGCCCCGCCTCCTAAGAGCACATGCAGCTGGGAACTCCGGGTGGGTTAATCCACTGCAGAGCATCACACCCCGTGGCCCAGTCACCTTCCAAAAGTGTCCCCTCTGAGCACACAAGACATTGAGGAGACGTCTAGTTCTAAACTGTAGCGTGCACACAGCCTAGTCCTAGGGGAGTATGTGCTGACTGGGACAGGGGTACCTGTACCCATAATAGACCACCCATAATTGTAGATGTCATTCACAAGACATTCTGTACCTTCCACATGTACATTCTCCTATATGAAAGTTAACTTTTAGCAAGGTAGTCTTTCGCGGGGAAAATATCCCATACTGCCAGTCAGTTCCGTTGGAATGATGAGAAATCCCACTTCACCTGAGTAGCCAGAGATACTGGTGGTAGCAGACAGGAAATCGCCTACAGAGAAAGTACCTCGGCCCGTTGGGACCGGCTCTGCATTGCAGTTAACTGTATTGGACACTTTTGTCTCATCATTTCTCTGTGGTGTAAGAGAAGGAGCCTAACTTTGGAGCCAGAGATCCTTGATTCAGATCATAGCTCGTGCTCTTGCTGGTCATAGGACTTCCTCAAGGGCTCAGCCTATGAAGTGGGAATCCTGATACCAGCTAGTGATATGCAAGGTGCCTGTAAATGAGAAATGTTGAGTTCTCTTTCCTCTGCCTTCTAGAACGCAGTCGGCCCCCACCAGGATGAGAATCTCAGGTGGGGGCACTGAAAAGAGCCTGTGGTCACATATTTATTTGGGGCTGTAGAACTCATAAGGGAAGGCATGGCTGTGGTTCTGCAGTCCTGCTGTTGGTAGCAGCTCTCCAGGCAAAACCCTGGAGACAGAAGTGTACCAACAGCCAGCACATCCTGGCGTGCCCTCTGTCATTCCAGATGTCGGCGCAGACCTCCTGGCCATGTGCCAGCGAAACATTACCCTCAACAGCCACCTGGCTGCTGCTGGAGGTGAGGCCCAGCAGCAAGGGAGGTTTCTGTTTGACAGGCAGGAGAGAGAACCAAGATGGTGACATTGGCTGGTGGGCTTCTACCTGCTTCCCTTTTCCCCAGGTGAATGGAAGGAGCAGGTGTTGTCTTGGCTTCATATAGCTTCACCTCACCCACGACCATATTCCCCTTCAGCACCCCCAGCCTGGAAGTTGGCAGTGTCTCCCCCAGTCCCAGCCGGTCCCAGCCAGTCTCCCTAGCTCCTCGCTTGCGCAGCCCAGACTGTCTTCCATGCAGCATCAAGTAGCCTTTCTGAGATACAAGCCTTCACTCCGCTCAGAAAACCTGCCAGGGCAACCCTGCCTGGACTGCCCTCTGGACCTTCTCCTCCAGGCAGGAGGTCAGCCCTGCAGAACTCAGGCCTCTCAGAGGTCTCCTGTTGCCCTTGGCTTTGGGACCCAGCTCCTTGCTCACCTCTTGTGTTCAGGTCCTGGCCCTTGTCCCCTGTGATTCCCTCTCACCAACCCCCTCCTGCACTTTTGGCCTGCTCCGAGGTCACCTCCCAGGGGTCTCTGTACTTGCTACTCCCCACCACCACCATCCTTCCCAAAGTCTGTCTTCCCCGCCCCCGTGTCCACCAGGTGCTAGTGACATTGCATTTTAGCATCTGTGTACTTGGCTTGCTAATTGGTGTCTGCCCTCCCTGCTCTGGCAGTACCGTTGAATGTGCAGTGTGCAGGAGGCTGTCAGTGAAGATGGAAGGTGCAACCATATGCTGTGCAAAGCCCCCCAGCAGCCCCTGACCTGACGTGGAGTTCTGTCTCCTTCAGGCAGGTGGCAGGCACCTCCCTGCGGCATTGCCCTAACCATGCAGTCTTGTAGCATCTGTTAACCTGCCAGTCTCCCCTTCTGTTGCTTGGCCCCAAAGACAGAAACCAAGACTCAGATGTTTATATTCCCTGTGTCTGGTACAGTCACTGGCACTTGGCACCCACAGCATGCAGAAAAGGAGGACACAGGTGGAAAGAGGAGGGACTGAGGGGCAGATGGGTGAATGGAGAGATGGAGGGGTGGATAAGTGTGTCTTGGTATGTAGTGTAAAGATTTATTTTCCTAACTACATGGAGAGTTTGGGAGTTCTCATTCTCGTTTTTGCAGGCGGTGTCGTGAAGGTGAGGGAGCTGGACTGGTTAAAGGACAGCCTGTGCACAGGTGTGTTTTCCTTGCGTCCCCTCTGTTGACCACTTCTCTGTCATGTGCCCAGGACCAGCTTCTGGCAGGTTCCCTCTACTGGCCAGTGAGTGACAGCTGGCCTCCCCGAGGACCTGCCATGTGCCCACACTTCACATTCATGTTGCCGTTCAGATCTCACGAGGTCACTGTGTGGTAGGCATGAAACATGGTGAATTAGGTGTGGATACAGCACTCACGTCAGTGCCTGCCAGAGGCCGTACAGCTGGCACTTGGCAGAGTCAGGGTGTGACCAACAAGTCTGTCAGTCTCTGGGGCACAGACCGTTTCCCAGAAGACGGTGAGGCCCAGAAGCTCCTTGCAGGGGAAGGTTTCCTAAATCTCTTCTGCAGACTGTTTCAGGCAACCTGGATGCCTGCTCTTCGGAGACAGGCTGCTGTCTTTCTCCGTGCCATGACTTGAGTACCTGGCACCTGCCAAGCACTTCACGTACTTAGGATCTTTCACCTTCCCAGCATTCCTATGAGGGAAGTAGTATTAGGCCCATTTTTTGTTTTATTTTTGGTTGGTTTTGTTTTGTAGTGTTTTTTGAGACGGGGTCTTGCCTAGTTCAGGCTGGGCTTAAACTCACTGTGTAGCCCAGGCTGGTTTTAAACTCAGGGTGATCCTCCTGCCTCCACCTCCTGAATGCTGGGGTTACTGGCTGCACCACCATGCTTGGCTTTTTTTTTTAATGGTGCTGACATGGAACCTCGGGCCTCATGCATGCTGGGCAAGTGCTGCACTGCTGAACAACATCCCAAGCCCTTAGGCCCTTGCTATAAGCACAGAGAGGTGTAGCAAGCGTTTGGGAGTTGGGCAGCAAGTGAATAGGGCAGGAGAGATTTGGACAGCAAGACAGATCGTGTTCTCATAGGGCTGCTGGCCAGGGCAGTGGATGAGGCGGGAATCTGCCTGCCCCTCACTGGCGAGTGGGGCAGTCCTTACCCTGTGGCTGTCCCCACAGCCGGCTGTGACCCTGAAGCCAGTGTGCTGGACAAAGGCCGCCTGGCAGTGCCTGCCCCACCAAGCTGCCTCCAACCCTGCCTCCTGCCTTGAAACTTCTTTGGGCCAGACTCTCGGGGAGACGTGGTGGCTGGCGGAGAAAGGACTGGGCCACAATGTCATTTCTCCTTCAGATCCCGAGGTCCCCTTCAGCTGGTCAGAAGAGGACATTTCTGACCTTTATGACCACACCACCGTGCTGTTTGCAGCTGAAGGTAAGGCGGTCCCCATGGTCACATGCATCCTCTGTGATTACCGGTGCCGTTCGGTGTCCTCTGACTTCTACTGAGTCCTCTGCTGCCTAGAAACATCCTTCTGACCAGTCTGCCTCGGCCGCTGCTGGTAGTGCTGGGATCCTGTCCGCGGTGTACCGCAGGTGCGCTGAGCAGATTACTCTGACACTGGCCAGCTCTCTCCCGCAGTGTTCTATGATGACAGCCTGACCGACGCTCTGTTTCGCACGCTGTGCCAGCTCACCCGCAGGCTGAAGAACGCCTGCACCGCCCTGCTATCTGTGGAGAAGAGGTGAGCTGTGCCGCGGCCGTGCGCCGCTGTTCCCGGAGCGCCTGCTCTGTGCAAGGCCGCTCTGATCCCTCATACCTGCCACCTCTTACTCCACACAGACGCCGTGAGTAGCACAACCACCCCACACACAGACAGATGAAGCTACGAGACCCTAGGGCCTGTCTGGGCCATGCAAGGGGCTGGCAGAGGAGGGCCTGACTGCCACTTGGCCATCACCGTTGGCTTCAGCACACACTGTGGTCATCTAGAGGCTGAGGCCATCTGTGTCTGCTGTTAGCACCACCTGCGTTTCATTTTCCTATGGAAAAAAATAAGCTTTTCTGTGCTCCTACATCTTTAACAAAACCTAAAAGTGAAACTGAAATGTCTAATAATAAAAATAGGCACAGAGCGTATCCGCACGGAGGAGCGCTTTCCTCTGCGCTGACCCTGTGCCTCTTGAGCTTGAGTGCTAAAAGTCACTTTGCTCCTCTTCCCCCTCTTCCATGCTAGATTTTTGTTCAGAGCCTAACGTTCTCACACGTTCGCTGCAGCAGGGTTTGTACCAATAATGCTGAAGACTTCATTCCTAGGAGCACAGGGGACTCGTTTGGATGCTTATTTTGCAGAACATGAAGGGCAAAACTAGGCCAGTTAGGAAGAGCGGAACCATACGTACGTGCTGTTAAAAACTTACTGTGAAGTTTGTCTTGGGCGAGGGGTATCTTCTATGCTCACTCGTGTATGGACAGGAAATACTGTGGTGCCTGACGAACAGCTCTGAGGAGGGGGACGTAGGGAGAGCCAGGGTGCCGGGGAGGGGTCAGCACTAGCTGGCACTGGGTGATGAGTCAGTGGCAGTTTATTTACTGCCCCTGGTGTCTCTGCGTGTGTGGATTGTTTCGTAGTAAAAGATTCAGGAAGGAAAGGGAAAAGGCGGGGCCCTTGATTCTCAAGTCTTGCAGATGCTGTTGTTGAAAGGTAAAAGATCAGCCTGGGGAGACTCGATTCTGAAGTCTCTCCTCTGCCCTGTTCTCCGTCATTGCCACAACCCGCCAGCTTCCCACCCCTGTGTCCTCCGTCTTCTGTGCTCTTCGCATGCTCTGCACCGCACCTCTCCGTCATTCATCCCACACAGAGCTCCGGGACAGCTCCTCAGAGTTTGCCAGTGGAGCAAGCATCAGGAGCACACAGAGGCCTGTGCCAGTATGCCCTCTTGCCAGTTTGCAGCTCAGCAGAAGCAGGCACTGTCTTTATGTTTCCATGGGAATAACCAGCTTTCTGAGCCTCAGTCTCCACATCTGTAAAAGGGATGTAATGATTTGCACCTCCCACACTGTTATACAGGTTCAAGAAGTAATTGGCTCAAATGGTGAGCAAGTATGTCATAGGCACAGGGTTAAGGTGTACCCACAGGGAACGAGATCACTGAGGAACAAGGAGCAAGCTGTGAGGAAGCCAGCACCTCCCAGTAGGGACAGCAGCTTGTGTGTCCGCTGCCTTGCTTTCCAGGTTCAACTTCACACTGAGACACCTAGACGTCACTTGCGAAGCCTATGATCACTTCCGCTCCTCCCTGCACGCGCTGGAAGAGCTCTCAGACAGCAAGCTGCGCTTTGTGGTAGAGCCGGTGGAGGCCTCCTTCCCGCAGCTGCTCATTTATGAGCGCATCCGGCAGCTGGTAGGTCCTCCCTGTGAGGCTCTGTGGGTTGCCGTGGCAGGCAGCCGCTGGCTCCAGATAGAGTAAGTGGTAGGCCAGGCCCCCCACACTCAGGCCATGCCCTCAGCCCTGCAGGAGGCAGAAACCACAGGCCTGGCACCATCTTTGGTAAAGCTGGTGGGGGATCTGTACCCAGTGTCAGTGGTCAGCACACCCAGAGGGCCTGCAGGCACACCGTAAGTACTGACTCTGTGCTTTCCCTGGAGGTAGTTCAGACGTCAGAAGAAGCAGGAAAGCAGCAGGTTTCTTAGGCACCGGGAAGCCCGTGGAGGGGAGCCGCACTGGGCTGAGGCCCTAGTGCAGGGCTCCTGTGTGGTGCCTGGCGGTCGTCTGCGCTGTGGAAACAGACTGAAAAGCTTGTGTCGTCACTCTCGCCCGGAGACCCTACACGTCAGGCCTCCGAGCAGCCACCCCAGAATGATAGCTGACACATGCCAGGCCCCACTAGGCAGAGCACCCTGTGCCCACTGCCTTAGTTCTCATGGCAGCAGCCGAGACAAGGTGTGTCATCTGTCCAGGAAGTGGCCGGGTACACATTTAATTCTGCAGCCACATCACTTCCTATTAGAGCTTTTGAACCCTGCACTTAGGAAATAGTCAAAAAGTCGTAACTACCCTCAAAATCACCTCGAGCTGGATTCACAGGATCAAAGGAGGCAGTTAACTTCTTTTGTTCTTTTTTTTTTTTTTTTTTTTTGCGGTACTGGGGATCGAACTCAGGACCCTGCGCTTGCTAGGCAAGCGCTTATTCCACTGAGCTATATCCCCAGCCCTTCTTTTGTTCTTTTTGTCTTTTTTGGCCTTTCTCTGTTGCACGGAGACCCAGGCCCCATTCTGAGGGGGAGGGGAGGGTGCAGGACTAACAGGAAACCAGCTCCCATGCCCCTGTGCCACTGCCCAGTAGACACAGACCTGAGTTTGTGTGGCTTCTGTGTGGTGTCCAGGAAGGACCTCCCTCGGTCACCTCGAACCCTGTGGGCCACCCCTCTGCTTATGGTCACATCAGGCAGCTCTACAGGCTCATTAACAGCAACTGAGCTAGCAGGGCCCTGAGGAAGCCGCTGAGAACCTGGCGTGCATTTGTGTGCTCTCCACCCGCCAGCATTTAGAGGGACTTTGTAGACCGAGCAGCTCAGCCCCTTGTGACATTCAGCAGGCACAGAACATGGTAGTCAAGACACCCCCCAAATGGAGAGACGATGGTGGCTTGCTCATCCCCCTGAGCCCTTTTAATTGTGTGATATCCTGATGCCCCCGTCATGTAAGGCTAGACTTTCTGTCCAGCCTGTCCGTCCCGTGAAACAGAGCAGTCCCGAGCCTCAGAGGCTATGGGAATCTCACCGCTCCTGCACTAACTCTGCTGCCCTGTTTGCTGGGCCTCTGAGTCCCTCTCTTTTGCCAGTTGCGGTCTGCTGCAGAACTGAGGGTCCCTGCGCATCTCAGGAGCTTGTCCTTCCTCTGTTGCAGGAGCTCTGGAAGATTATTGCAGAACCAATAGCATGACCCGACCGTCATGACACATGGCCTCTTGACTGTTCTCGTAATACACGTCTAATAAAATCAAAAGTTCAGCAAAGTCTTGCATCTGAGACACTTATTTAAAAAACATGGTAAGTGTTTGCCTTCCGTGGCCCAAGATGGTTTTCTGGGGTCTGTCACTGCCTCCTAGCAGCAGCCAGAGAGCAGTGCTACTCTGAGCTGGGAGTCCCCTTAGCCACCTGTGTCCCATACCTGGGACACAGCTTGGTCAAGCTGAGCAAATGCTCCCAACTTGATTCCACTCCAGCCGGCTTTTTCTGCGTGGACTTCCCTGGGGCCGGGGCTGGGCAGGCAGTTTGCACATGCCCTCTGCTGTGTACAGATGTTTTTAATACTCTTGCTACAATTGCTGCAATAACCACTTGGCCCAGAAGCTTCATTTTCTTCCAAAACACTGTGTGCTCTGTCCTGGTCCCTTCAGTGAGGGCCCTGTGCCAAAGAGTGGACTGAACTAGCAAATGGCTTTTTGTTTTCAATTTTAACCTTTATAACTCAAGATAGGTATGCTTGGGACAAACAGAAGCACCCCTGTCCTGGGCCAGGTGGCTGTTCTGGGTCCCCACACTATCCCACCTCACAGGAGTTTCCCCTCCTGGACTCACTCCCCTTCTCCAGGGCTTCCTCTCCATCTTGTGTCACATGGCATCTGTTTTCCTCTCCGGCTCTTTTCTTACCTCCGGTTTCCACCCTTTCTTTCCACTGCCGCCACCGTCACCACCGCCACCACTGCCACCACTGGCCCTGCCTGCCCTGCTCCCACTGCACGCTGTGCACCAGGGCCCCGCTCAGTCCCTTTGCGCCTGTCCTCGAAGCCCCAGTCTCCTGCGCTCTCTGGTGCCTGTGTCCCTGCCCACGTCCATTTCTCCCCAGATACCTGGGTCCATCTCCCTCTTCATTATCTCTGCACCTGGGCCCAGCCATTTGCAAGACCTAAGCTCATTTTATCTTTCCAACAAGGAGGTCAGCAGTACTGGACACATTTTGTTGAATTTATTAATATAAATTATCAACTAGAACAGTGTTTCCTAGTTATGGGTGAGTTTGTCTCCAGGCGCATTGGACAATATCTGCAGGCATTTTTGGTTGTAGTAGGGGAGACAAGAGTGCCCCTGGCATCCAGTGGATAAGGCCAGGATGCTGCTGAACATCCCATAGTGAACAGGATGCCCCCACAGTAGGAATGAGCCAGACCAAAGCGTCAAGAGTTCCAAGGTAGGGAAACCTTGGCTTGGGACAGAGCCAGCTACTGCAGGAAAGAAGAATGGATAATGCTGGGAATACAGAGTAGGTCTCACCTGCCCGCTGCCAGGGTGGGGGCGAATGGGAAGGAAACCTGTATACATCCACCATCACGAAATCCTATAAGGATCCCAAAGGCAGGGTGATCCCCATTTTTCATATGAGGAATAGGAAGGTCAGAGAGGTGAAGTGACTCACCCAACCCCACACAGCTACCAAGCACAGAGTTGGGCTTGAAGTCCAGACCCCTCTGACCTCCAGGCCCAGGGTCTTCCCACATTTCTCCAGTGTGGTCCCATGGACAGCAGCAGCACCCATGGTCTCCCAGGGATACTGCTTAGAAATGCAGGCACTGGTCCCCGCCAGACCTACCTGAGTCTGAACTCAGGTTTGGACCAGGCCTCAGCTGTCCTTCTATTAACACTGGGATCTATAGCAGAGCCTTGGCCCTATTCCTGTTTTATGAAATTGCGACAGAATTCCTTGGCTGGCAGACCCTCTGTGATGAAGCAGGGTTGTAGCTCACATGGGGATGTGTTAATAATGAGTCTTCAAAACACCCCACTAGACAGAACCCCCAGCTGGCCACACCTCAGCACTAACAATGACATTTTCTCAGCCCTCCTGGGGACAAGCCCATAAATGTAATTGGCACCAGGCAATAGAGTTGTCACCGCTTTCACCTGGTGCGTTAGGGCAAACTGCTTTTATGTCCAAACCACTCGGCCTGAAAGCTTCCTCTAAGTGGAGCCTGGAATTAATCTTGATCCACCATAATTCAAAGCATCATCAGACATTCACTCCAGAGCTGAAGTGCGCCTTTATCACCATGTTTTACGGCCTCGCTTGAGCCTTTGCAAGCACTTGTTTGGCGGTGATATTTCAGAAGCATCAAGCCATCGAGATGTTTCGTTGGATAATTAACCCAGCCATTGGACTCAATTTTCTTTTTGACACATTCTGACATTTTCAGAGAAATATATGGCCCAAGGAGGAGACGTAGTTATTCAGCTGTAACCTGCATAGAAAAGATTTGTTTAAACCAACAAATACTGACGCTGTCACGGCCAGCACTTCTCACACTTCTGCGTGTGAGTCACTGACATCGTGCAGTGTGAACTCGGGTCCTGAAAGGGGCCGGCTGCTGCAGCTGAATGGATGCTGGCTGATGCCCACAATGCTGGCCCAGGGGCCAGCGTGTTCTCTGTAGGTAAGGCTGCCAACCTGAATTGGGCAGACCCAGGCTCAAATCCTTGCTGCGCCCAGGACCAGACAGGCAACCTCAGACAAGTGACCTTACCTCTGTGAACCCAGTTTCCTGGCCTGTGAAATAGTAAGACTCCTTTTTTCAACAGCATGTTTGTGAAGATTATCCTGGATGATCCCTGTGAGGTGCTCTGAGCTGTGTCTGGCTCTGGGGATGTTCCTAGTAGCTTGCACATATTGCCCTAATGTAGAGATTTTCAGTGTGGGAGCATTTTCTGTGTGCACACCCTTGGCCTGTGTGATTCCTGAGGTTTGCTGATCTAGCATTATCGCCAGCTGGAGAAAGCATTGTGAGCAATGTCTTCCCCATCTCTATAAATAAAATGGATCTTATTTTTTACCCTGTCCTGACAGAATTGCTGAGAAAGAACAAATTTGAAAAGTCAAATTGAACAGGCGTGCTTCAACATCAGGCTCTGTGTTGTACACAGAAGTCACTGTGGAGGACTCAGGAGGCCCTCGGAGAAACAGGCAAGTCATTCTCCACTCCACTGACCCCAGCATCCAACAAGACGCCTGGTGGATCCCGGTTGGCAGAGGCAGTGACCTCAGTCCGTTCCTCAGACCGAGCTGGGTAACAGCAGGTTGTGCCTGCTGCGTGCCATGAAGCCCTCATGTGGAGCTCACATATACCTGGGGACCTGAGTAGGCACAGACCTCGGCCCTCAGCAGCCATGATACAAATAGAGCTGGCTAACCACCTGGCTGCTTCCGTGCCCAGGGGCCCACCTGCATCTTGCCTACCAGCTGCAGCAGCCATATGAACCCCCATGGGGAGACAGAGCTGTGGACCCGGGGGCTGGTCCTAGTGGCCTGATGCTACTGTGTCTTCTGTCTGTGTCCTTTGAGATGTGAAATCCGTGTGACATGAGAGCAGAGCCTATTTCATCTGGGGACCCAACCCCTCTCCTTGGCCAGGGCACAGCCTGAGCAGAGACTGGTACTGCAGACCCTGGCTGTAACCTGGGATCCCAGCTCCAGCGGGGCAACCTTCACAGGCGGCTCAACCCAGCGGCCCAAACGGGTACCAATGCCCTTTGCTTCTGAGCATCACTTGGTGACTCTGTCCGGCCACATGGGCCAGCTCATCGTTTTTAATCCACAAACTAGGCACTGGGCCGACTTCCTCTCAAAGAGATGGCTCTGTTGACCTGATGGCTTTGTGATTTTTTTTTTTAAAGCCACAGAGGGTGGTAGTAAGTGTTAATATCTAAAACAAAAGGGTCGTGGGAGACAGTATATGGAGCGTCAATGACACAGGTGGTAAAGAATTTATCAAGATTCGAGCAAGGAAAGAGCTTTCCCAGATGCACTGCAGGAAGTAGCAGGCAGGTTGCCAGAGAGAAGGTCGTGCTGCTGGGAAAGGCAGACAGTTTTCAAGGGCTCCTTGGTTTTGCAAAAGGTATAAATAAGGCACACAGGCATGGGAAGAGCGTGCAGGGTGGATAAGGTAGGGCCATGTGCTCTTGGTCTCTGTGTGGTGACACATGTCACCCTTACAGTAAGACATGGCATCAGAGGCTAGCGTTCATGTGACACTCGTTATAGGAAAGAATGTTCATGGCTGCTTTGCTGTAAGTTACTGAAGCTGCTTATTTTGAAGCAGAGTGTGTGACTCCTGTAAAGCCAAAAGGAGGTCAGAACAACCTCTCCCTGGTTGCTTAGCTGTGCCACAGTGAGGGCACAAGGTCAGCAGCTCAGACTGAGGAGAACAGGTTTGGATAATGTCTTGGTTACTTTTCTCTCATTGCTGAGACAAAATACCCAACGCCCAAAATGAAGGAAGAAAAGGTTTATTTAGCTTACAGTTCGTGGAGGTCTCAGTCCATACTTGGCTGGCTCAGAGGCTGAGTGGCACGTGGCAGAGGGCAAACTGTTCATGGCAGCAGAGCACAGCAAAACAACCGGAGCAAAAGGGAGGAATGGTGGCAAGCAGCCTCTTTCCTTCCCTTACATTGTAAACAGCCTACCCCCACCCAGGGGGTGTGCAGCTCTCACAGGATCTCCATACCCTCTTCCACAGGCTCAGGATGTATACAAAGTAAGCACCTTGGCTTCCTGCTGACTCACTCAGCCAAACCTCTAGACGCCCCAAGTTGACACAATGTGTCAACCATAATAGGTAATGACTAGTGCCCCTGGGTGCCTGACCTCTTTCCCCACAGGGGCCCTGAGTTGACACTGGTCTGCCATTCAGGAGGTAAGAGTTCTGCATTGCTGGAAGTTACTGAATGGGAGGGGTATAAGAAGTGAGGGAAGAGAAGATAACCTCCCACAGTGATTAAAGGCACTGGAAAGAGACAGAGCCAAAGGAAATGCAGTGTACACACATGTTAACAAGGAGATCAATCTCTGCAATGATAGTTGCCTCCCTGAAGTGGGTCTTCAATTGGATTCCCACAGGAAGGACTTGGTGATTGTAACTGGCAGAGTTGTAATGATTAAAATGCAGCTTCATTCTGAAAGTGCTATGGGTGGTAAAGTCATAATCAACTAGAACACAACTAATTCTGCTTCCCATCACCAAGGCTCAAGCCACTGAAGGCATGAGCAGGGCTAAGGCCTTAGATGTAGGGCCACTAGCACCAGTCATTGTCCCATAAACCTAACACCCAAGCCAAGAAGACCCGCATGGAGAAAGACGGCAGAGCCGTGAGCAGCAGCCAAGTTCGTGACGTGGTACTCACTGCAGTCGGGCAGCGCAGCAGAGCATTGTGGGGTGATTTTCAACCCAGGGAATGAAAGCTACTTCCATGTCTTCCTCAGTTTGCCAGTGAATTTTGGGGAAAGGCTGGCTTCAAATGCAGCTGGAGCAGAATGCTACAACAGGAAACCTTGGAAGATGTGGCAGTAACAGCAGCAACAGCTGTTCTGAACAGTTTATTCACTGTGAGTCACCCCACACCCGCGTGAGCCTGGAAGCACTGAGCCCATTTTGCAGATGGAGAAACTAAGGTGCAGGGGCTAGTCCATTGGTTCTTTTTTTTTTTTTTGCGGTACTGGGGATCGAACTCAGGACCCTGCGCTTGCTAGGCAAGCGCTTATTCCACTGAGCTATATCCCCAGCCCTAGTCCATTGGTGATGAACCTACGCTACCGTGCTGCAGCCAGCTGTTTGTATCACTGAAAGCTCTAAAAGATTCTCCATCACTTGGCTAGCTAATTCTTCCAAGGATGAAGGTCAGAGCTGGGACTTGAACCCAGGAAGTCTGGCTCCGGAGTCTCACCATCTTCCTGCCAGACTAGCTGCCTGTCTAAGAAATTTGCCCTCTCTGGAAGAACTCATGCACAGCACCTCCAACAACTCTAAGACATGTGGACACTTGCACAAGACACTTTTCTTTTGAGACAAGGTCTCACTATGTAGTCCAGGCTGGCCTTGAACTCACAGCAATCCCCCTGTCTCAGCCTCCTGAGTGCTGGGATTACAGGCATGCACCACCACACCTGGTGACCTACCACCCTCTTAACCTTGATTAATCTTGGGATGTTGGACTAGAAAAAGAGAATTGATGGCTTTATCTTTTATGATGTATGCATGTTTTGTTTATACAAACAGTGTTGTTTTGAAACCAGTATTTTTTATTGAAAATAAAGATAAAAGAAACTTTAATAGATGTACACATCCCAAAAATTACCATGTACCAAGAGACAGTTGATGGCGAGAGAGTCAAACCCAGCAAACTGAAATGCGGCTCTGTAGCTAATTTACAAAGATAAAAGCGACATTAGCCCAAAGCTTTTAGAAAGGCCTACAGTGATCATTTGGAGGGAAAAGCAGCGCTCAGGTGGGTCTGGGAATTCGAGACCCTGCACTCGGCCTTCCTCCACTTGAGGCCCTGAGCACCCAGAGCCACGCTGGCGAACCTGTGGCACGCATGCCGCAGCAGGCTGTTTGTCATCGATGAAAGCTCTGAAAGGTCTGCCACCACTCACCTAGAGCCAGGTGGCGGGTACAAGGCCCATCTGAGCTTCAGGTTACTAGTTTCCCCCACCGTGTGTTCAAGCCCAGGAGAGCATGGCCACAGGCTCTGTTAGCAGCTGAAGTGCGCCCCGCCCCCCCATAGATCTTACCCACGTTTCTAGCTCATTCCTGTTCCACAGGGAGTGCTGAAGGACCTGGCAGCAAACCAAAGGTAAGTGTAAGTCCAGCCACCACAAAGAGAGTGGAAGAGGGAGACGAAGGCCCGCTGAGCCTTCTCCCATTAAGGAGAGGCTTCCAATGTAAGCCTGGGCTCTGTGGGGCACTGAGAACGTCAGGTATCCAAATCCTCAGTAAAAATACCCCGAAACTTAGAGTCTTGAGACAGCAAGCATTTATTCTCTCACAGCTTTTAGGGGTCTGGACTCGAGAGCTCACCTAATGGAAGCATATCTGATCCACCCCGGTCTTTCTGTAGGCCACAGGGACACAGCTAAAGCTGCAGTCCCATCTGAAGGCTCAGCGGGGGTGATCCTCTTCAGGACTCCTCGGGGCTTCTGGCAGGACCCAGCTCCTCAGCAGCCGTGGACCAGAGACTTCGTTCACCTTCCTGTCCCCTGGGCCTTTGCAACGGGTTTCTGAGAAGCCATGAGGTGACAGCAGCATTATCAGAACAGGCACAAAAGGAGAGGAGTGGCAGGGCAGGAGCACAGACTGCATAACCTGATCTCAGAAGCAACGCTCCGCCACGTTTGGCCTCTTCGGTCCTCTACATGCGAGTCCCTAAGGCCAGCCTGCATTCAGGGAGAGGGAAGTGCCCCAAAGCCCCTCAACGGGGACTGACTCAGAGACTCCCTACCAGAGAAGCAAAGGGCACACCCTTACCTGGAGGTGTGCGCCCGCCCACCCCATGCGCACATGCGGTTCTAATGAAGCTATTGGCCACCAGCACCGTTGCCCATCCAGGTGCTGTCTCAACCAAAAGCCATTCATCCTCTTGTACCCCCAGCCCAGCCAGATGTGAACCCAGGTCCATTTCTGAGGCATTTGGGGGACACAGAGAGGGGTAGCTGTGGGTGATGCTCAGCTTTCTGGCATGGGTGACTCACGTGAAAACAAACCACCACCTCCTACCCGGGTAAGTTCTGTTAACCCCATCTTTACCTGGACATAGTGTTTCCCAGAGCATGGCAGGCTGTGCCCCCCCTGGTTCCAGGGAGGTTTCAAGGGAAGCAGTTTTGAAGTTTATCCTCTTGATGTTTTCATAGCAAATGCTGTTTCCAGGAACTGATCTTCTCCTCCACCCCAGCTTCCTAGATTCCTGCATTTGTATCTTAAGGACCTTTGCTGCCTCTGCCCCCGTGCCCACACCAGCAGACCAGAGCACCAACTGCAGAACCAGCCACTGGGGCTGCAATGATATAGCGCCAACACAGCCCCAGGCAGAAGGGGGAGCGTTCTGAGCGAGCTTTCCACGGAAGACGCTCTGCATCTGAGCATACAGTCTACGGGCTGGGAGCTTGTGGAGCAGTGCTCCTCTGTGCCGAGGCAGCACCCGCTGGCCTGCTCCAGGCCCTGTGGTTCCAACCCCCCTTGGTAGCCCAAGGGGAGCCCTTCCCACAGCAAGACAAGGAAGAGGCCTCCCTCGTGAGGAGGGTCAGTATCATAACAAGACCCCACAAAGCCTAAATCACCCTTGAGCTGGTCCCACAGCAGCGCACACCACCATGCCCTGTTTGGTGTATTCCAGGTGGCGATATTATAGCTAGTGGTTGCAATCCAGAAGCACGAAGGCTGTCATCGCTTGGGTGTGGCTGCATTAATAACTTTTGGCAGCACTAGTGAGTGAACTCAGGGATACTCTACCACCAAGCTACATCCCCAGCTCTTATGTTTTATGTTGAGACAGGATCTTAACTAAGTTGCCTAGCCTGGCCTCAAACTTGTGATCCTTCCACCTCAGCCTCCCATGCAGCTGGTATTACAAGCAGACGCCACTGTGCCTGCCTAAGTTTATAATTTTTACAGAGTATTCAAGTACAACATGAGTAAATACGGTGTGTGTGGGAAGCAAAGAACAGCAAGTGTCATGAAGGTGGTGGCACTGGGCCGCAGAAACACTGGAGATAGCTTCCCCTGCAGTCCCACCCAATCCCCTGTTCCTCTCCAACACAGAAGGGCACCGTCCCTTTCTTCTACTCTTTGGAACTGAAGACAGTTTCAGTAATTCCTGAGAAACATTGACCAGTGGTGGTGCTTTTCACCTTTTCAGAACCATAGCAGGTTGAATGGCGGCGCACCCCCAGAAGAGGTTCTCATCTGTGTTAGTCATCTCTCCGCCTGCTGGAACAAAATACCCGGCACCCACAACTTAAAGCAGGACAGCTTTATTTTGGCTCACGGTTTCGGGGTGCTCAGTGCATGGTTGACTGGCTCCAAGGCAGGAGTCACCGTGGGGAGGACATGGTGGAGCAAAGGTTCTATGGTAGCCAGGTGGCAGAACAGGTTGGAGAGAGTGCCAGCCAGAGACACATGCTTCAAAAGCACGACCCCAGTGAGCCACCTCCTCCAGCTGGCCCCCATTTCTGGTGACACATTCAGCTGTGAACATCAGTAGATTAATCCACTGAGGAGCACAGTGCCCCCAAGGTCCAATCGCCAGACCAGAAGTCTCTTAACCCAGAAATGCTGAATATTATGATTAACTGGCACCCAGTCCTAACCCCTAGGACCTGAGAATGTGAGTTTATTTGGGGAAATTGTCTTTGTGAATGTTAAGGGTCTTAACACAATGTCATCCTAGATTTCAAGTGAGCTCTAAATCCAGTGAGAAAAGAGAGGGAGATTTAAGACCCAAGAAAGAAGTCACATAAAGACAGGGAGAAATGGCAGTAACATCGCCCAGAGAGGGGATACCTGGAGCCACCTAAGGCTGAAAGAGGCGAGGAAAGATCCTCCCCTCGAACCCTCAGAGGTACTAGGACCTGCCAACACTTTGATTTAGGACTTCTGGCTTCCAGCCCTGTGAAAGACTGAACCTCTGTTGTCTTAAGCCCTCCAGTTTGTGGTAATTTGTTACAGCAGCAGCAGGAAACTCACACAGGATGCAAAGGACATAGTCTCAGAAATGTACACTGAGTTATAGAGAAACACACGGGCTCACTGGGAAGCTAAAGGAGCCAGGCAGTGGAGAGGAGCTCCTCAGGCTTGCCCTTCAGGAGCTGGGTTCTAGGCCGGCAGGACCACAGCTCGCTCATTGGCTGCAGAAACACCAGGGAAACCTGGCATGCTTGAGGTCCCCACATGTACACTGCTCAGAAGCATATCAGATGTGGGAGATGTCCAAAAATATTCACTCTTAAGCATATAAACGTAACAAGATCTTCCTGCTGTGGCTGTAGCCTCACCTTTCTGGATGGGGGAACTTGGCTTTTCAGGCTGGATATGTCACCAGTGAACGTCGAGGCTGTGCTGTAGCTGTGCATCATGAGAGGCCACTATGTAACACTCAAACCCCTGTCCAGGGCCGCAGGCCCTCTGGTCCGGTCCCTGCCCCCATCCCACCCTCTCCTATCTACCGTATTGATTCCTTCCTGCTCCCACCACATACTGCCTTGATGCACCCCCACTTCTAAAACTACCAAGCAGTCCCTCACCTCTGTCCGTTCTCCCACAGATCCTTCCCAGGGTCCACAGCTCGAGAGTGCTGTGTGCTAAGACCTTTTAAAACTTGGTGTGATGACTATCAGTCCCCTAAACCCGGTGGTGAGTTCTCTGACCTCAGGACTGGTGCTGTATTCGCTGCCCAGCCTGACACCACCGCCATTCTACGAATATTAACCGAGCACTTTGCATGTGCTGGAGGTTTATTAGGTGCTGACGAGGCCTCAGGGAAGGTATAAGACATCCAGGACCTCTGCATCAGGGAGCCTGCATCCTAGATGAGGCAACAGGCAACAGATGTCAAGTACAGATAGTCCCTGGCTTACAGGTTTCCACCTGCTCCACGGGGTAGAAGATGCACTTCGAATTTTGATCTCCTGGGCTAGCAACACGCAGCACAGTGTACTGTGTTGCTAAGCGGTGATGTTCAGTAGATTTGGTATAACTAATGCATTTTCCTCTTACTATATTTTCAACCTACAATGGATTCATTGAGATAGGATCCCAAGGCACGCTGAGGAGCACCTATGCATACTATAATGTCAGGTAGTATAAAGAACATTGACTTTAAAACAGAAGTAAGGCAAAAAGATGGCTTCATTCCTTGAATTTCAGGGTCTGGTGTACAGTATCAATTGGGGAGGCAGCCAGTTCCATAAAACTGCGGGCTTTCTATGCAGTGGGAAGATGACCACCACGGGCACAGTGTTTTGCCCTGTAAAACATTAACTAAATGTATGTCTCATAGGACAATTACGTCTCAGCATGTCCCTCACTTCCTATTAGAAATCCCGGTTTTCTGTGTTCTTTTGTGAACCAGCCTTGTCTTTGTGCCTAGTCACTCACTAGTAGAGTAAATAAGACTTTGACATTTCCTCACTCTCAATTTTAAAAGTCTTCCATTTTAATGGTTTGAGAATGACCTTAGCGGTGTTGACACACGCTAGGGAGAAACTGAATGATCCAGGGGCTACCGCTGTGGGGGAGTGTCAGGGAGGCTGAGGGGGCGGAGGCCTGGGCGCAGCTCGGAATTCTCAAGGTCCTTACTCTGGCCAACCAGCGGTGAACACTGGCACAGAGCCGGCTCCTGATTTCCCTCTTACCAGCCTGGGGGTCATTTTCTCTTCCCTGGGCTCTGTCCAGGGCCTGAAGAAAAAGGCATGCTCCTTGATTAGCCCTGCTGATTCCCTCTGAACTTACCACACGGTGGCGCTCCAGCCTCATGCATCAATGTCAAGAGGCCTCAAATTCAGGGCCTGGTCTCCTTGGCCATTGGCAGCCACTCCAAAGTGTGGGACCCTAGTGATTCTTGGCGGACTCTAACTAAACTGCCCTACAGCGTGCATGCATACGTGCATATATACATACATACATACCAGTACTTAGCAAACCCCATACCCGAATTTATTTCAAACCCACATGTCTTAAGCACATCCTACTGATCTTATTTATCTGCATAACAGCTCTGCCCATGTTAAAAGCAGGAAAGAGGCTAACGGAGGCCGCCCAAGGTCACAGGGCTCACAAGCAGTCGGGGTGTGGTCTATCCCAGGCCCAACTTTGCATGGGAAACCCCACGTTCTCTCCACATCAGCTGCCCGGGGTGGGAGTTGTTCCTCCGCTGGAGATCCAGAGCTGCACAAGTGGGACTGCGGTGCCCCACTCTCCTGGGTGGAGGGACAGGTTTGCCCTGCCGGGGCTAAGATGTGGGCACTGCCTTGTGCTTCCTTCCTCTGGCTCCAGGAGACGGTAGGCTTTGCAGCCATGCAGGAGCCTCTTTGAGACAAGACTTCTGAACCTGGAAGGAGCCAATGAACACCGTGGACAGGTGGTGGAGTTTCCAGCTTCAGAGCGCACCAAGAGCAGAGCAGGAAGCTGATGGCTTGGGTTCGGGGACCAGGGACAAGAGAAACTGAGCTTTCTCCCCGCATTCCCTTCCTCTGGCATTTTGTGGGCGAGCAGAAGCTTCATGGTTAGCACACAGCCTCTGGCATGTGAGCTCGGAGGAGCCCCAGCACTCCCCCCTCGGAGCACAGTGCTCTGGCCTATAAAACGGTGCTTACTTCTCAAGGCTGCCCTCCTACTGTGTGACGCCCCTAGCACACAGCTGGGGGAGGGGAAAGAGACGGCAGCTGGCCATCAGTGCCATTATTACCCACCACTGCGTGTTCTATCAGCAGCCTCTCAGGAGCGATGGAAATTCCCCAAGTAAGTGCGCGTTCGAGAGTTAATGACGGTAAAACAATCCCACTTCTCTCCTCACCTTGCCTAAGTGTTACTTGACTGACAGGGCAGGTTATTTTGGGGAGGAAAAAAAATCAGTCAAGCTCTTAGCACACTATCCCTGAAAGGTTTCCATGACAACACTCACCTGGATGTTTGGGGGAGGGCAGCCACCTGGGGAGGAGTTCAGAACTAAACTCAAGAGATGGAGTGGGGGGGGTCCTCCCACTCCCGTTGTGCCGGCTTTGTGTACACCGCCGAGTGGGGTCCAGCCCTGTGCAACACGCTGGCTTTCTCTGTTTTAAGCCTCACCACCGCCATTCCCCACCCCCATTCCACCCATGAAGAACCTGAGATTGAGAGAGGTCAAAGGTCAAGGCCAGTCCGAGAATCATGGACTGGGTGGGTTTGGGCTTCAGCAAGTTTCATTTGCCAAGTTAGAGGAGCTTGGCTACAGCATGGCTGACACACAGCTGGGCCAAGCAACCTCGGAACTGGCCGAGCAGGGCAGGGCTAGGGCCCTGGGCAGCAGCGCTCACCTTCTGTTCCACCACCATTGACCCCATCTCCAGCACAAGCCGTAACGGGTCTCTACCCGTCCACCCAGGTGAGTCACTCTGCTCCTCCCTCATTTATGTGCAACCGCTCTGCATAAGGAAGCTCATTCGTGGCACCTGTCTCCTGTGACCTGTGTGTGGTCATGTGACTTCCAGGTCCTCATACCAGAGGACCTCACCCGGCCCCAGGACAGCCGGTGCCTGGGTCAGGTGCCCGGGAAACCAGTGTAAAGTTCAATCATCTCACCCACTTGATTGCCTAACATCTCATTCAGCATCAGCATGTTTTAAGGTCAAGAAAACTGAGACCCCCCCACCCCCCGAGGAAGACGGCCCAGAGACCCCATCATCTGTCTGTGGCAAGATTAGATGGAAATCGAGGCGGGCCTGCCTCCCGGCCAGTGGTTTCCACTCTAGCCACCTAAGAGTCCCTATTCCAAAGCAGATCGCAAAGGCCTCAGCTGGTCCACACAGCATGACGGGCCCAGATCTCTACTCTCTTCCCAGCCTACAGTCATGGACGCCCCAGCTGAGAAGCCAGGCTGGCAACAGCGGGTGCCAAGTCTTTGATGACACACAGGCCGGTATCATGGGGGAAGGGCGTCACCTACACAAGCGACAGAGGGGCACGGAAGATGTTCAACAGCAGTGGCCTTGCTGCGCTGGGCCCTGACTCAGAGGGTTGGGCCTCACATGCAATGCACATTGATTTGCCCAGCTACATGCATGAGCAGCACACTAATCTGCTCAGCAGCCAGCACAGAGAAAGCACTCTCCATGCCTAAAGGCCAAGGGTCCAAAAGTCACATAGCTGGAAGCAGGGACAGTTCTGGTCTGGAACCCTGGGAGTCTACAGGAGCCACTTCTGAGAACCCAGGAGTTCTGAACTCAGCAGGAGAGTGAGCATTGGCACATGCTGCATGTCTGAAATTCCCAGGGCTCCCAAGATCTATTTTCATGAGGGCATTTGCTATAGTTAAAGCCTTCCTATAGGTTTATTTTCCACAAATCCTGGATTCTCTTGGCATGCTAAGTTCACAAAAGAAAAAATTTCTTTCCCTTAATTTGCTTCAGCTTAATCAAACACATCCTGAGCCCTACTGTGTACCTGGTGCTGTGCTAAATAGCAGGCATTAGCAGGTGGGTTGGATCTAGGTCTTGTCTGTAAGAGGCTGCCTGGCTAGATGGAGACACCCATGGAATAAATCTTTAATAGCCTGATGCCTGCACATAGCAGGCTATCAGAGTTACGTTAAGAAGACTGGCCAAGCATAATGGTGCATGCATGTAATCCCAGCACTTTGGGAGGCTGAGGCAGGAGGATCATAAGTTCAAGCCCATCCTGGGCAACTTTGGGAGACTGTCTCAAAAAAAAAAGGGGGGGAATGTAGTACAGTGTGAAGGCATTGGGTTCAATCCCCAGTACCAAAGAAAGAATGAGAGAGAAAGAGAGAGAGAGAGAGAAACACTAAGTAAATGATGGATGAATGAGGAATTGGACAAGCTAGAGAATTAATAATTGAATGACTGAATTAAGGAAGCTGACAGGTGCTGACAGGAGTGAGCACAGACTTACGAAGACCTGGTAGAAATCTATCCAAACCCTTAATGGTGGTCAAAGGTAACAACGATGACGACAAACATGGCCACCGTGACGGTGGTGGAGGAGGCAAAAAAGAAGCCAGTGCCTGTCCAGAATGTGCTCTTGCTTTGCTCGCTCTCCGGTCTTCTTTCACATGCTGAGCCCCAGCCTGGTGTCCACTTTGGCTGGGAGTAGGCGCCCTGGGAGAGCTCCTGACCAATAACTGGTGGTAGCTGAGGTGTGAACACCAAGCTCCCTTGCTTCTTCCAAAGGGAGCATTCATTGCTGGCTCCCAGTGTCCACCAAAGGAATGGAGTTCCAGTTGCCCACCATGATCACTTGCTGGAAGTTTATTTATTATTACCAATAGTTTACTGTCTACCCATGGGCGGCTTTTGATATTCAAAATCCTTGTCTCGGGTCATCTGTTTCTTGAGGAACCCAAGTTGTGAAACTCATGGTTATGATACTGTTCGTAATAGCTAATACTTGTGGAGTGTTTACTACATGTCAGCTGCTCCATTACATAACTACAAACTCTCAGATGCTTCTCTCACTTAGCAGTCCTGAAAATCTGATCATGCAAGAATTACTTTTACCATCCCCATTTTATAGGCAAGGAGCCGAGGCTGAGGGACCTATAAAGTCACACAAGTCTTAATTGTCACAGCCAGAACACAAGCCCAAGTCTCTATACCTTCCACATTTGAGGACATCCTGTCTCCTGACATTTTCCTTCATTGTACGTAGAGAAAAGTGTCCTCCTTTTTCTGGAGAAAGACCCTTGGGTTTGCTAGTCCTAGAGGAAGAATTCCATCACCTTGAGGGCTTCCTCCTCCACTGTGAAGTTTCAGCAGAGAAATGCTGGACAGCTCCCCAGCACCAGGAGCTCCCTAGGGAGTGCTGAGACCAGTCTGCTGTCCTTTCCAGGCAGAGAAGCTGTGAAGCACTAAGACAGCACCTACTATATGCCAAGTAATGTCAAAAACAAGGTCCTTAAACATCTTAGAAAGGACACATGGGTTTAGTTATTTCCTCCAGCAATTAAGACAATATATTGTTTGTTTTTGCAGTTCTAGGGTGTTACAGTTTGGGGGATATTTTGCAAGGGGAACAACATAACACAGGACACATATTTTTATAAGATTATTTATAATAGTCACCCAAAGAATGCTATACAAAAGAGCACAGGAAATCTGTCCACACACTAAGACCAAGGAAACTAGCTGTGGATCTCACAGAAATGTCCTGCATGAGTCCAGCTAAAGACCTAGAGCTCATAACAGTACCTCCCACAAGTCTAGCTGGAGGCCCAGAGCCCATAACAATATCTCATGCAGGCCTGTTTCTCAGATCTTCGCTGGGAAGGCCAAAGGTCAGTGATGGAATCTAGGAAGTTTGTGCCAGCAAGATAAAGGATCTGTGCTAGCAGGCTGAGGGATCTGCATGGGAGCCAGGAAGCGATGTGCAAAGTAAGAACCAGAGCTCCCCTGAAAAGTACCACAGCCATCCTCAGCAACAGTGAGTTTCTGATCTCCTCCAGTAGTGAAGACAGCTGAGTTCCTATCAGGGAAGCCAACGCAGCAAGCTTCTCCAGGAGACTGGCAGTGCACCATCTTCCCCTCCAGAGCCAGGAAGTGATGCTCAGAGTGAGGGCCAGAGTTCCCCCAAAGTGAACCAAAGCTACTCTCAGGGTCAACAAGGTCCTGAGATCCTTGGAGGATGAAAACAGCCAAGTTCATCAGGAAAGCCAGCATAGCAAGCTCCTCCACAGAACCAACTGCTTCTTACAGCTTCTACCAGTGCCCAACAGCCTCTCCTCTGCTCATTTCTCCAGTTCTGCCTCTTATGCTACCGGCAACAATCCTCGGGGGAGGGGCGTCCCACACCCAGCACCATGTTTACTCAGTTCAGCTGGGGTTATAAGTTGACCACCAGTTGTCTACCCACTACATAGGAATCAAAGATCAAACCCAGATCCTCACACTACCTCTAGCAAGCACTCTACCTACCACTGTGTTACAGCACCAGCCCTCCAACAATGAAAATTAGAAAAAAAGCCACACTCCCTCTGACCTCCTGAGATGTGCCATGCATGTAATGATACGCCTTCACTCATGCTGGGGGTTACATTCCAATCAATGCATCTTAAATTGGAAATTAACTTGAAAACAAAATATCTAACCCTATCAGCCATCATAGATAGCGTAGCCTACCTTGCACATGCTCAGACCACTTACACAAAGCTGATTATGTCAGGCATGGTGGCACAGGCCTGTAATACCAGCACTTGGGAGGCTAGGCAAGAGGATCTCCATGTGTCTGAGGCCAGGCTGGGCTACATAGTGAATTCAAGGCCCGTCTGAATTCCATAGTGAGACTCTGTCTCAAAAAACCAAAACAAACAAAAACTGATGATTTTATGACTAAGTGTTGACTGTGTACTGCAATTCGCCGAATCCGGGGCTGAAGGTGATCAGCAGGATGGCTGAACACTGCTCACCATTAACACACAGCCGGCAGCTCCCAAGGCCTGCAGAGTGTTGGAGGCACTGAAATCTGATGGTCATGTGATGAAGTTGCCACACAGCAAGTTGTCAGTTTCTGACTGGGAGCCCCAGGTCGATGCTGCCACTGCCCAGCATCACAGCAGGATTGTACTGTGCTAGCCAATATATATATATACATATATATATGAAACTCAAAGTAGTTTCTACCAAATATGTACCCTTTGGTTCCACTCTAAAGTGAAAAATTATAAGGAAAATCATAAGACAAGGACCATCTGTGTTAGAAAAATTGGGGTGAGTGTGGAGGGTGCCTCCAGCAGCAGAAGGACCTGGGATGGGTTAAGCTCATTCCATATTCCAGGAACTGAGTACACTAAAGCAGCCTCCTGACCTCAGCACTGTTGACATTTCAGCAGCATAATTGCCTATTGTCAGAGGCCACCTTGTGCCTCTTCTGCCCCCAGGAAGCCCTGCAGGCAGCGGGGGAGGCAGTAGGAGATGACACAGTTGCACTGTCATTTCAGTGTGTCCCAGGCTGTGGGGGGACTGCAGTTTGGTGGGAGAACTTCTGGCAGCTCTGAAGGTCCCAGTCATCACAGTGTTCACCAGATGAGGCTACGACAGATCTGCACCAAGTCCGAGGCCCAGAAGCCTCCGCGAGGCGTGGCTCGCTCACACATGCTGCCTGTGTTACTGGGGTCCTTCAGATGAGAATGACGGGCAACGCTTGTCTTCTGGGAGCCCAAACGCGTGGGAGTAACACGAGTAACCCCACGTAAGGCTCCCTCTTAGCACTCAGGCCTCAGCTGACATCCACATCCTTCCAGGTGACCCCAGACTGTCACAGCAAATGCACCCGCCCCAACCCTGGATACAAAGTCTTGTTGGTTATTCCTTCTTGCCAGAAATTAGCTTAATTTTTTTTGAGTGCTGGGAATGGAACCTAGTGTCTTTATACTGAACTATATCCTTAGTCCTTATTTATTTATTTATTTAGAGACAGGGTCTTTCCAAGTTGCTAAATTGTCCTGGCTGAGTTTGAACTTGTGACCCTCCTGTATCAGCCTCCCATCGTGCTAAGATCATAGGCTTGTGCCGCCTCTCTTAACTTCCTGAGTTAGATATAGATATAGAGAGATAGAGATAGAGATGATGATGGTAGATGATAGATAGATAGATAGATAGATACAGGTAGATGATAGATTCTCCCAGCATCCGAATGGAAATTCTGTGGGGGAGGGCTGCAAATCCCCGATGCCTAGGACCAATAAGCAATGGACACACAGCATACGCAAATGTGCATTTGTTGACTGGATGAATGAATGAGAGAAAAGATACTGAGCAAGCAAATGAGTTTCGCCATCCTCCCGCAATCAAGCAGATAACTTGATGAAGCTAATAAAAACCACACTGGCCAGCACGTGATTCCCCCCAGGGGCCAGAGCAAATTACTCTCATTATTTATCTACCCAGTGATCCACCATACCAGGTACTTTTCTTTTTATTGTGGTAAAATATATGTAACACAAAATTGTCCATTCTAACTAGTTTTACAGTGTACAACTGAGCTCCCTTTAGGACGTTCACAATATTGTGCAATCATTGCCACTATCTACCTCCAGAACTTTTTCCTCAACCCAAAAGGAGACCCTTCACCACTGGGCCATGGTTTCCTATTCTCCATCACTTCCATCCTTTAAAAACTCCTACTAATCATTCTGTTTCTGCTCTGGATATTTCACATAGAGTATTAATTTTCAAGATTCATCCATTTTTTGGCTTTGTTTTCTTTTTTTGTTTTTTGAGATAAGGTGTCACTATATAGTGTAAGCTGACCTTGGATGCGCTTATATAGCCCAGCCTGGCTTTGAACTCACAGCGATCCTCCTGCCTCAGCCTCCCAAGTGCTAGGATTGCACATGTGCACCATCACGCCTAACTTGAGATTCATCCATGTAGTAGCACTTATCAATATTATTTTTTTGCAGCTAAATGATACTGTGTTGTAGGGATATACCAAAATTTTTTTGTCTGTTCATCAGATATTTTGGTTGTAGCTATCTTTGAGCCATTGTGAACAGGTGCTGCTATGAATATTCATATATTAACTTTTGTTTGAACAAATTAACTTTTGTTTGAACACCAACTTTGAATTCTTTTACATGTGTTCCTTGGAGTGGAATTGCTGGATTTCAGTACAATTCTATGTGTGTTAGTATTGCTGGTACTGAGGAACTCTCCCCTGCTTTTTACAGTAGTGGCACCATTTCATCCCACACCCGACCCTCAGATATGCATGAGGGTGATAGAATCTCCACACCCCAGCCCGCACTTGTCATTTTCTACTTTTTGATTATGCCCATCCAGTTTACAGTAAGGACACAGAGACTGCGCTTCCAGGAAGATGGCAGAGTGGTAAACAGCAGAGAAAGAGCCTCTCTGAAGTTTCCTGTCCAGACACTGGAATATAGCAACATGAATAAGAAAAGAAGGAGGGAAGTGAGTCCCCTTGGCTAAGGTCTGAAGTGAGAATTGATACCCACAGGGAGAGTGAGGAGAGAAACTTCAACAAAGAGGAAGGAGTTGGGCTACACCTTCTCTCTGAGTCAGGACTCACTGTATGGGAGGAGCGCTTCAAACCTGTGGACCCAGTGACTGCTGGCAACCCCAGAGGTCTCCACGGAGAGATGCATCAGTGCAATGGAGGAGTGGATGCTGTGGACTACATTGTCTGGTGAGTGGAGTGGATTTGGCCATCCCATGGGAGAGGCCAACTGGCCTGGAGCCATCTTGGAGAGGGGCCAACTGAGCTCAGAACAACTGCTGACTCCATTGTGGCTCCCAGCTAAGTCCAAGCCCACAGGTGCACTGACTGCTGCAGGCTGAACAGGTCTGGTTCCAGCCCCATGGCCAGAAACCAGCCTGAACTTCAGGGTAAATAAATGTGCAGGCTCACTGAGATTATCCACTACCCCACTATAAAGCTATTTCTGGCTTCCTGAGATAAATCAACGTGGATTTAGACTCTCTCCACATGTTGTCTACCAGTAATAGCAGAGACAAAGTTGGACGCGGACTTCCGCCCCTCTCTTTTCTTTTTTATCTTTTCCTTTTTCTACTTCATTGATTGTTCTTGCTTTTATATGAGTATGAATGTAGTTTCTAGTTTTGTGTGGTAGTTGTTCTATTCCCTTCTTCTTTTCATTTTTCTCCTCTCTTTCCTGTCTTCTGCACCCATTTCCCAAAGTTTGTGTGATTCTCCTTTGTCCTCTAGCCTTGCTTCTAATCTCTTCCTCTTCTCCTATTTTTCTACTTTTCTCCTATCCCCTTTAAAATTTTCTGCCCTAAGGGTAAAATTGCATATTAAGGGTTTATTTACTGTATACAATTTCCTGGTTTGTTTTAGATTTTGTTATATAATCACACATCTAGTTCATGCAGTTAAAGGTGGCAAATGAACGGTTACTTCAATTTTTCATTTTCTAGGCTGTGTTTGATGCTATTGTCATTGCTGATTGTTCCACTTTAGGCAAACTGACCAGCTCTTCTTCCTGGTATACAAAGACTGAGATTGCCTAAGGGTCAAGAAAATACTGGGGGCTAGTACCAAGGAACCATGGGCTGGGCCAAACAGGCAGAAACTTCTCATCCCCCAGTGTAACGAAGAGGTAGGATCTTGCAACAGACTCAAAACCTAAAAGCCAGCTGGAAGATACCTGGAAGATATCTCTGAGAAGTAGTAATTTCCTAAGACTTCTAAATACTTGCAATAAAGCTACTCACCATAGGCAATTTACAAGCATCAAACCAGGAATTAACTTTTTAAAAAATAGAGAGTGAGAAGACACTTAAACCAGATGAAACCCCAGACATCCAGGTCACCAATAGCAAACCCAGGGCCAACAAGGTGGGGTAATCTGAAAGCCGCCGACCCAGACTCACTGAAATGGTGACAACAAAGCAAATAAATGAAGCTCTAAAAAAAATGGAAACAGAAATAATTTCTCAGATAACTACAAAGATGGTGACCACAATGAAAAACATGCTTAGTGACTCTAAGCAGATACTGATTTAAAAAATAGGGTGGGAAATGATGGAAACCATGAATGCCCAATATAGGAAAGAAATGTAATCCATAAAACAAATTCAAGCAGCTACCCAGGAAACTAAACATTCCACTGAAATACATGCAGCAGAATAAACCAATGTGAGGACAGAATCTCATATGTAGAAAACAGGCTTCCTAGTGATCATGGAAAGAAAGATTTCTTTAAAATAGCACAGGACCACAAGAAGTCAATCCAGCAGCTGCTAGAGGATTCAAAGAAAAGTAACATAAGATTCATTGTTATCAATCAGTGAGATGAGTGAAATCTTTAATGAATCAGTGAAAAAGTAGGAGACAGCACAAGTGATATAAAAAAAAACCTGTTCACAGACATCATGGCAGAAAACTTCCCTGGCAGGGAAAAAGAATTTGACATACAGTAAGTGAGACATATAGAACTCCAATTAGGCATGATCAAAAAATCTATAGCAAGGCATATAATAGTAAAGATTCCAGAAATTCAACACAACAGCAGAATATTTAAAGCTGTTAGAGGAAAGATTCAAATTATCTATAAAGGAGAACCCATCAGAATCAGCAGACTTCTCAACACAAACCCTCAAGGAGAGCTTGGAGTGAAGTATTTGAACACCCTTCAAGCCAGATTGATATACCGGTAAAACTATCTTTCAAAACTGATGGAGAAATAAGACACTTCCATGACAAAGAACACTTGAAGAAATTCATGGACACCAAACCAGCACTCCAAAATGTTCTGGAGGACATGCTAGAAAGAGATAACAAGGACTAAAACTCCATGAACCCAAACAGAATGAATTCACTAGGCAAAGCAGAGTAGGAAAAAAGGTGAGCCAACAACATGATAAGGATAAATCAGTACATATCTGTTATAACCATCAATGTTAATGCTCTCAATTCAACAGTCATAAGAAACAGACTGGCAGAGTGGATCAAGAAGCAAGATCCAACAATCTGCTGTATAAAAGAAACACTTTTAAAATCAAAAAAATGCATAGACTGCAAGTCAATGAAAACAAAACTCCATGCCACAGGAACCCAGAAAAAATCAGGAGTAGCTATTATATTTGCAGATAAAATTTGAGTGAATTTTGTGAATTTCAAGCTAAGGTTGATTAAGAGAGACAAACAAGGTCACTACATCCTTGTAAAGTAACAATCCAAGAAGAAGAGATAGCAGTCATAAATATACATGTACCAAATACCAGTGTACCCAACTATATAAAACAAATACTAACAGACATGAAAAATCAAATAAGCATATCAAAGTGGGTTAAATAACGCTAAATTATTGCAGGCTGATTAGACCTACAATCTCCCAAGAGAGTGGACAGATGAAAGCTTAAATAAATGAGACAATGAAAATGGTTTCAAGGGCCCCAGGAGGGACTAATTCTCTTACAGCTTCTATATTCTCTGAATTAGCCAAAGACTTTTCTGGGTGGCCTGTATTTATTAGGTTTACAAACAAGGGAGGGGAAACACTGAAGAAAATTCAGGAATCTGGGCAGGACTTGGGAATCCTTTCAAGGACCCCTCCAAGCAGTAGTACCTGTTATGGTTGATACATTCTGTCAACTTGGGGAGTCTGGAGGTTTGGCTGAGTGATTCAGCAGGAAGCCAGGGTATTTACTTTGTGTACAACCTGAGCCTGTGCAAGAGGAGGACATGGAGACTGTGAGAGCTATACACCCCCTGGGTAGGGGCAGGCTGTTTACAAGGTAAGGGAGAGAAAGAGGCTGCTTGCCTGCCATTCCACATATTTGCTGGTTGTTTGCTGCCATGAACAGTTTGCCCTCTGCCATGTGCCACTCTGCCTCAGAATCAGCCAAGTATGGACTGAAACCTCCACAAACTGTAAGCTAAATAAACCTTTCCTTCCTTCATTTTGGGTGTTGGGTATTTTCTCTCAGCAAGGAGAGAAAAGTAACCAAGACAGTATGTTAATTTAGGAGGGCTATGTTATCTCCAGGAAGGCCTTCACAGCAGGGGTGTGATGCCTGCAGCCATAGCCTTCTTCAAGTTTACAGGTTAATATTAAATCCTGCTCAGAGTCACTTTGTAGTGGTCCCCAACAACTCCTCCTCTTGTTTTTGTAAAGGCAGCAGTTGAAATATGATTAGCATTGTTAGAACAGAAGTAAAAGACACAAGCATGTTAATATAATCAGTCCATTGTAGAATCCATGACAGGTCTACAGACTTCACCACAAGTTTGAAGATCTCTTCTCTCTATTATGGCCTGATGTTCCAGGATAGCATCCAAAATGATGTTTTATGACCTGTTAATACACAAACATACCCTTGTCCCCATGTTACTAACTGTATTGGAACACCTTACTTATCTATTTATCTATCTATCTATCTAATGTCTTGTAGTTATACTTTTCTGCTGGTTGTTCAAGACTAAGTTAAAGTGAGACCTGTATTAATTAAAATTAATTTCTTGCTATCTATCAAGGTCAGTTAAATCTCCTCAGGATTTAACTTGGAACCATGTACAGTGCCAGTACTTCTGTCAGTATAAGACATCAGGATGAGTCATGGCCATTGCTTGACCAAGGTGCTTTCTATGAAAGCTTGGGATGTGTTTCTCTCCTGGTGACTCTCCTTAGGCACACTATACACCACGTAATCACTTTCCTCTGTGGTCCCATAATTTCCTTGATCAGAAGATCAGGGACTCAACTGAGTTATGATGTTGCAGCAGAGCTTCTCTTATATCCTGGATGCTCTTTGACTTTGGAGGGCTTTGGCCAAAATATTCGTGTCCTCTTAGCCCAATTTATCTCTCTAAGTTTTGGTCTCCAAACCTCAGTTGTTAAACATCCAGCAGAGAAGATTAATGACATTATATTATAAGGAAAGTATTGAACTTAATTATTAAAATTTTATCTGAGTATTAAGCACCTTGAAATAAAGTATTACTAGAGAACTATTATTGTTTACCAATCATGGATGTTCTAGTAGTTGAATCTCTGTAGAATGTTAACAGACAACAGCTATATAGTTTTACAAAGAAAATTTGAAATCAAAACCCATACATAGTATTATAATAAGAATGATGACATTTATGAGACATATTGAAATATGTAACTTTTAAATACTTTTAAGTCACATTTAAACATTGGAATAGATTAGCCCTTTTAGTCAATCGTCCCTACATAATACACAAAAAGCTTTTATCTAATTTGTTGTCCTTTAATAGGATGTCACTGAAGAAATTTGTAACATTGTCTGGGCTGTTCCATATCTAAGCATCTCTAAACATAGTGGCAGATACATAGCATATACATCATATATGGTTTACAAACAAGGGAGGCAGAGTACTGAAGAAAATTCAGGAATTTTATCTGCAAATATAATAGGGGTAATCAAAAATTATCATTTGAATGATGACCTCATGTTGACCTGACATGAACCTCCTATTACAAATATCTGGAGCACAAGAGAAAGGCAGATGTCTAACATTATATAAAAAATTCTAGTTTTACATTTTAGAATACTGTACATTTTGAAGGCATGAATACATTTAATATTCCATGAAATTAGCAATAACAAATTTTCATTATTTTGTTTTCTTAATTTAGTTTGGTACCAACAGTATCTTTTAATCAGAAAACCACATTGTCTTATTTTTTGAAAATTTAACCTTCTGACAATGGCCAGTGTAAACATCTCACAAGCAATATTTACTGAGGTGTCTCCCATAAGGCTACAGAGATTACTGAGGTTCCTTATTAATGAACAAAAACTAGTTAAAGTTATTCCAGGCAGCTGCTTTTTTATTCATCAATTAGAGTCCTGTACCACAATCTCTCTCCACCCTAAGAGATTTTTATTTAATTACTTTAACCCATTTTTAATGTCCTTTGAACATCCAATAATAATTTGACACATCAGTTTTTGAACAGAGAGACTCTCAAGTTATAATACATAAACAACAATATTCATGACATTTATCAGACCAATTTTAACATAATTTTGACCAGCTGACAACTTTGGAGGAAGCATATCCTTAATTTAGATAATATTTATCTATAAGCCAAATTAGATTACAGACAATTGCTTCAAAAATCAAAAAATATAAAAGAAAACTTTGTTGAGCTCAAATAAAACAGCTGTTTACAGACAGGACAGAATGACAAACAAACACATACACAAGACAATTTGCTTATAAATTCAGAGCACACTCAAATATACTTTTGGCCACATTGAATTATAATAATTCTGTATAATTTTTTAAGTTTGTAATTATAAAAGACTAGTCAGAACATTGTTTGCTTTTTTTGGTAGGTCAATTAGAAGAGATCTCTTATAAAAGAAATTTGGAAAAAATAAAAACATTTTACCCATAATTAATATATTTTTAGTATTTTACTCTGTCTTGACAATATCAGCAACTTTCATGTCTTTCCCGCAGCTTCCAGCTTAGACACCTTCACACATATTGTCGTATACTCAGACCTTCCAAGCACTCCTCTGATCTCTCTCCGTAAGACTTACTATAATTCAAGTTAATATTATCACTTATTAGACTTATTCCCCCCCTTTTTTGTTTTATTTAATTGCATTTGTGGAATCCTTTTGTAAGACTTTCCATAGCAAAGATATATCTAAAGAAAGTATAAAGATTTAGGCCAGCTTTGGGAACTGCAGTTGGTTAGCAATCTTGGTTGTAGCACCCCCACAGGAAGTAAGCAAACATCTACATCTCTTAAATCTTGTAATAACTTCCATTTACCTGATTTCTTTGGAATAACAAAGTTCTAATGCAAGCACAGACACGGTATTAATTAGGCCTTCAAAACATTTTTTTATTTATCTTTATAAAACACATAGGCCTGTTTTTAGTTACTTCATGTGTAAAATAAACTTCTTTTGTTGTAGTCTTATTCTGAGGATCTTGCTTTTTCGTGAGCTGTCTGTGTCTAACAAAGAAAGGTTTAGCTATAGGTAACAAAATCAACTGTGCTATCAAAATCGTCTGTGCTAATAAAAATCAACTGAACTCTCCTTGTTCAAAGACCATGCACACGCACATACAAAAAGTTTTATCTCATCTCAACAATCACCATCAAGCATGCTAAACATAATAATTATTATTTTTTAAATTTATATTAGCTTTTCCCAGTACAATACCAGTTGTTACCTTGGGGGAAGGATCTTAATAAACTCCTGTGGGAACTGGGGTAGGTTTTTCATCCCCAACAGGAGTGATTCTGCAAGCTGCAGGCAGATCTCATCTTGCACTTTGGAATTCAATAGGCATATAAACAAAAAACTCATTATTAGCATTTCATTGAGTTCCAACTGGGAAGCAAGCAGGGGTGCTAGCTATATCCCCTCTTACGGGTGCTTGTCCCTTTAAAATGTGTAAGGCTTTGGAAGGAGCCCTGTGAGATGTGGTTTGGAAAGGCGCCTCCTCTCGCCCTGCTCCTGTGGAGGTGACCCATACAGACCTCTGCCTGGGCTGTAGAAGCCTCTATGGGGGCTCTTGTTTCTTCAGCATTACCCAGTTCAGAGACTTATTGGCTGTTTGCTCTGTAATGGACTTAAACTGAAGGAACTCGGTCCCAATTTGAAAATGTTCCAGGGGAATTAACTTTTTCTAAGCAAACCTTGGAGCAGCTGTACATGGCCTCGCTCCTCGACTGATAATTTGGCCCCATTTTTATTCCTGGGCAAAACAGCTTTTCCCAGCAGGAAGACTCACCCCTATTCCTACGCTTCTCTTCCCTCTCTTTCTAGGTGTCGCTGGCGAAGCATTAGTCCTGTGAAGGCCTTCTCTGTCTCCCAGACTTTCCACTGTAGGTAGATTTCTTTGCCAGGATCCAAGGATTAAAAGTCCTTGATAAAGTTGTGGGTTCAAGCCACGTTGGGTGCCAAAATATCAAAAACTGGGTTAAATAACCCTAAGTTATTGCAGGCTGACCAGGCCCACAATCTCCCAAGCAAGTGGACGAAAAAGGTTTAAATAAATGAGACGATGAAAATGGTTTCAAGGGCCCCAGTGATACAGGAAAATAAAACTCCCAACCTGAACAATATCAGACGAGTTCGTGTTCTCTAAAACCGAAGAATGAATTTTAGGAACAATGGAGGTTAAGAGCAGAATATATTTATTGGGAGAAAGAAAGCTTCTGTCCAAGAGAAGGACAGAAGGGGGGCCCGAGTGGGTTACTCCCCGACTCTGTCTTTTCTAGGGACTTTTCTAGGGAAAAACCATGAGGTGAGGTGGGTCAAAGTAGGGGAAATGGACAGAACTATTGTCCATCAATAAGACTCCAAGGATAAATATTTAGGTAAGACTGAGTGGATCAAATGGGAAAGCGAGTCACGTGGCAAGCAGACATGAGTGCAGAGTGGGGCTCTTCCCATAAGGGGTTGGGTCAAGGGCTCCTCAAGGTTATAGCTACCTATTTAGAATATTAATCCCTGCTGTCCATCCCTGGGGAGTTATGTGGGTGTATTTGTTTAGTCTTTTTGTCTTGAGGTCTGGCCCACAGGTATCCTATCTTTTATGTTGGCTTCTTCTTCTTCGACGGCCCAGCCCTGTCTGACTGCCTATAATATTTCTATTTACCTCAGCTGACTATAACACCAGGAGGGACTAATTCTCTTCCAGCTTCTATATTCTCTGAATTAGCCAAAGACTTCTCTGGGTGGCCCATATTTATTAGATTTACAAACAAGGGAGGGGGAATACTGAAGAAAATGCAGGAATCTGGGCAGGACTTGGGAATCCTTTCAAAGATTCCTCCAAGTAATATTATGTTAATTTAGGAGAGCTATGTTATCTCTGGGAAGGCCTTAACAGCAGGGCTGAGATGCCTGCAGCCATAGTCTCCTTCAAGTTAATAGGTTAATATTAAATCCTGCTCAGAGTCACTTTGTAGTGGTCCCCACCATAAGCACTTATTCCGGGGGAATCTCAGTACCCCACTGTCACAAATAGACAGATCAAGTAGACAAAAAATCAACAATGAAATATTGGAACTGAACCAAACTTTTGAACAAATGAACTTTGTAGATATCTACAGAGTGTCCTACCCACAACATCAGAATGCACATTCTTCTCAGCTACACATGGAACATTTTCCAAAATAGACCACCTACTAGCTCATAGAACATGCTTAAGTAAATATAAAGGAACTAAAATTATCCTATGCATATTATCAGATCATAGTACAATGAAACTGGAAATCAATGGCAAAAGAAACTACAAGAACTTCATAAACACATGGAAATTGAATAGCATCCTCCAGACAACCAATGGATCACAGATGAAATTAAGGGAAAAATTAGACAGTTTCTATGAGTAAATGATAATGCCAATACAAAATAACAGAACTTATGGAACACAATGAAAGCAGTCTTACAGGGAAATTTATAGCAGTGAGTACCCACATCAGGAAAACAGAGCAAGCTCAAATAAACAACTTTATGTTGAACCTCACACTTCTAGAAAAAGAAGAGCAGGCCAAGCCCAAAGCTCGTATGAGGGAGGAAATTATAAAGATCAGAGCAGACATGAATGCATTGGAGATTAAGAAAATAATACAAAGAATCAATGAATCAAAGAGTTGGTTCTTTGAAAGGTTAAATAAAATTGACAAACCCTTAGCCAACCTTATCAAAAAAGGAAAGAAAAGACTCAAGCCCATGCAGTTAGGAATGAAAAGGGTAAAATCACAATGGATCTTGCAGAAATTCAGAAGATCATCTATACCTACTTCAATAACTTATATTCTAATGAAATGGAAAATGCAGAAGAAATGGACAGATTCCTAGATAAATGTGAATTACCAAAACTAAATCAAAAAGATATAAAAATCCTAGATAAATCAACATCAGTCAATGAAATTGGAGATGTAAAACTTACAAAAAAAGAAAAGCTCAGGCCCTGATAGATTCACTGCTGAATACCACAAGAAATGTAGAGAAGACCTAATTCCACTACTTCTCAAACTATTTAATGAACTTGAAAAGGAAGCAATACTGCCAAAATAATTCCAGAAAGCAAGAATTACCCTGATACCAAAACCAGAGAATCACCCAACCAAAAAAAGAGAACTATAGGCCAATCTCCCTCATGAACAAAGATGCAAAACTCCTCAATAAGATACCAGCAAACAGAATGTAGCAAATCATCAAGCAGATTACATACCATGACCAAGTAGGATTCATCCCAGGGATGCAAGGATGATTCAACATATGTAAGTCAACAAATATAATACACCATATTAATGGAGCCACAGACAAAGAACACATGATAGACTCAATAGATGCAGAAAAAGCTTTTGACAAAGTCCAATACCCACTCAGGATAAAAATCTTACAGAAAATTGGCATAGATGGTCTTTATCTGATAAAAGTCATCTATGACAAACCAACATCTAATATCGTACTAAATGCACAAAAAACGAAAGTTTTCACCCTAAAATTAGGAACAGGACAAAGATGTCCACTGTCACCACTCTCCTTCAATAGTTTTGGAAACATCAGCCAGAGCAATTAGACAAGAGAAAGAAATAAAAGGAATAATGATAGGAAAGAAAGAAATTAAATTACCATTATTTGCAGATGACATGACACTGTACATAGAAGACCTCAAAAACTCCACCAAAAGATCTCTAGATTTAATAACCACATTCAGTAGCATAGCTGGATACAAAGTCGACACTCAAAAATCAATAGCCTTCCTGTATATGAATAACAAACTCACTGAGAGAGAAATTAGGGGAGCAACCTTTCACAATAGCATCCAAAATGAAATAAGTAATAAATGAAATACCTAGGAATCAATCTAACAGAGGAAGTAAAAGATCTCTGGATTGAAAACTACAGTGCTCTGAAAAAGGAGACTGAAGAGGATATCAGAAAATGGAAAGATATCCCCTCCTCTTGGGTAGGAAGAACCAAAATAGTGAAAATGGCCATTTTAAAAAAATTGTTATACAGATTTAATGCAATTCTGATTAAAATTCCAATAGCAGCTCACAAAATTAAAGAAAATAACCCTAAGGTTCATTTGGAAGTAGAAGAGACCTAAAATAGCAAAGGCGAGGTAAGGGGCATCATAATCACAGACTTGAAATTATACTACAAAGCTACTGTGATTAAAAACAGCATGGTACTGGCAAAAAGCAGACCTGAGAATCAATGAACAATTTGAAAGGTGCAGAAACAACTCCAGACATATTTAGCCACCTTTTTTTGACTGAAATGCCAAACACATTCCCTGGAAGAAAGATAGCCTCTTTAATAAATGATACTGAAAAAACTGGCTTTCCACATGCTAAACATTAAACTTCAACCAATATCTTTCACCATGCACTACACTAAAATCTAAATGGACGAAAGATCTAACTCTTAAATAGAAATATTAAATCTCCTGGAAGACAGAATAGGTAGAATTCTTGTAGACATTGCTGTAGGTAAAGACTTTATTAAAACCCTGATCATACAAAAACTACCACAAAGAATCAACAACTGGCATCTCAGTTTGTTTGTTTGTTTGTTTGTTTGTTTTTTGCAGTACTGGGGATCGAACTCAGGACCTTGTACTTGCCAGGCAGCTTTTTATTCCACTGAGGTATATCCCCAGCCCAGCATCTCATCTTATTAAAAACATTTGCACAGCAAGAGAAACCACCAACACAGTGAAGAGACAACCCACTGTGTGGGAAGAAATGTTTTGCCAGCTGCTCCTCAAAGAATTACTATCTAAAATATATGAAGAACTCAAGAAAAGCAGACCCCCCCCAAATTTAAAGACCCAATGCAAAAATGAGCATCTGAGATGAATACACACTTCTCAGATGAAGATGTACAAACAGCAAATAAATAAGTGAAAAATGTTCAGCATCACTGGTCATTGGAGAGATGCACATGAGAACAACACTGAGCTTCCATCTCACCCCAGAAAGAATACCTATTACCCAGAAATCAGTCAATAACAACTGCTGACAGGGCTGTGGGAAAAGGAACCCTTCTCCACTATTGGTGGGCATGTAGACTGGTGCAACCACTGTGGAAATCATTGTGGTGATTCCTCAAAAATCTAGGACTAGTGGTTCCATTTGACCCTGATATTCCCCTTCTTGGTATCTTCCTAAAAGAATAAAAGCATCATACCACAGCAATATACGTGCCCCCATGTTTATAACAGTGCAATTTGTAATAGCCAAATCTTGAAAACAGCCCAAATGCCCATCAACTGGTGAACGGATAAAGAAGATGTGGTTTTTTTATACAATGGAGTAGCTGGACCATACAGAAGAATAATCTCAAGACATTTCTAGGTAAATGGATGCATCTTGAGACCATACTCTTAAGTGAAATAAATCAGACACACATATGTAGTAAATATCATGCTGTTTCTATGGTATGAGAAACCAAAAGGATAACTAAGGACCAAAACATATAATAGGTATTGCAAAATAGGAAGAAAATGTTCAAATCGGGAGGGAAATAAGGGAGGGGGAGGAGGAAAGAAAAGAAGGGCAAATAAAATAATGAGAACAGGAAAAAATGGAAACAAAACTTTTGTAAGTGGGGAGGGAAGAAGGGGTTTGAAGGAAGGGTAGAGGAATGAGAAAAAAGAAACAAGTTATATCATGTACAAATTCTCTATGATGAATGTGATCATTATTTATATCTAAAATGTACCAATAAGATCTGATTTTAAAAATAAATAGGGGGTTGGGATATAGCTCAGCAGCACGAGCGGCTGCCTGGCAAGTGCAAGGTCCTGAATTCGATTCCCAGTACCCACAATAAATTAATTAATTAATTAATTAACCATTAAAAAAGTACAAACCCATTCACTGGAAAAAAAAAAAAAAAACAGACTGAGAGGTTGCTGAGAATGTAGCTCAGTGATTGACCTGGCATGATCAAGACCCTTGGGTCAATCCCCAGAATGCGATCAATCAATTCAATTGATTATGACCATCTGAGTGAGTGTGAAGTGAATTTCATTGTGGTCTTTATTTGCATTTCCTCTATGAGCAGCACTGTTGAGTATCTTTTCATGTGCTTTCGGCCATGCATCTATCTTTGAGGAGACGTATTCCTGTCCTGTCACCATTTTTGGATTGGGTTGTCCTTTTGCGTTTCGGAAGCAAGCGTTCTTTGTATATTCTGTGTATGAAATTCATCAGATAAGATTTGCAAGCATTTTCCTCCATTCTATTCCTCCTTCTGTTCCTTCGTTCTTCATATGTCCTTCAATATATAATACATCTTAACACATTTTTAATTTTAATTAATTACAGTTTATTGATTTTTTTTTCTCTTGCTTGTGCTTTTGGTGTCATATTTATGAAACCTTTGGCAATTGCAAAGTCATGAAGATTTAACTGTTTTCTCCTAAGAGTTTTACAATTTGGGGTCTTATATTTAGATCTTTGATCCACTGAGAGTTAATTTTTATAGACAGTGTGAATGGCGGGTCCAACTTCATTGCTTTCACTGTGAAACTGTGGTAGATACTTTATTAGAACACAGAGACTCTGGCCAATGTCCTGTATATTGTCACAGGGCCATTGGTAGGTGGAAAAGCTGATCCCCTTCCAGCCACACCTAAACGTCAATGACAACCTTCATTATTTTTTGAGCTGAAGGTATGAGAAGCACAGACCTAAGAAATAAGAGATTGTAAGTTCTTCCTCCACACTGGGCCTTAGTTTTCGCTTCTGTTCAATGGACTGCTAATCTCTAAGGGTCTTTCCTGTTCAGATTGCCACCATCCAGCCTCCCACCCCATTCCCTTCACCCCTGGGTCTCTTCGAGGTGCATGTAGTGGGCATCCTGCTGGCCAGCATTGCCCTTGTCCAAGAGGCTTCATTACAGGCACAGAGCATGGGCTTCATGCTGGGCCTCAGCACCCTCTGGAAAACACTCAGCATCCCCTGGAAGACATTTGCTGTCCAGCAGCTCCATGAGAAAACGACAGGACTGTGGGAAATGCAAGGTGGCTAATATGCACAGGGCTTTCCACACCTGCTGACAGTTTTCTTCACAAGTATGGCAATGAAGCTATTTGAGAATCAGCTTGCAAAGCACCTGGCTGTAAATACTCCTCTCACACTGCTCCTTGGCCTCCTTTACTGCCTTAGGAGGGCTGACCCACAGCTGGCCCTCAGTACATAGCTGAGTGAATGAATGAATGATCAGTGAGATGACCACTTACTTGCCTTCCTTTGATGGCCTTAGATCTAGAGGAGGCAAACTTTTTCCAAAAATGACTTATCATTGCTACACAACTCTGCCACTGTAGTACCATACAGGACACAGAAATGAATGAGCATGACTGAGTTTTGATAAAACTTTATTGGTACGCACTGAAATTTGAATTTCTTTTAATTTTCATGACATTTAAAAAACATTTCCCCAACCATTTAGAATGTAAAATGCATTCTTACTTCTTGGGTGATTAAAAAAAAAAAAACAACCAGATGGGTCATGGGTTGTATTTGGCCCATCAGCTGTACTTTGGTAACATTTAACTTAGACTTTTATTTTCATTTTAAATAATTTTTTCTTTGCACAAGAATATTATATATTCACTCTAAAATAATTAGATTAGCAGCTTGCAAATAAAATTAGAATCACTGACAAGTGTGATACGCAGAGAGAACTACTACCAGTGGGCATGTGCTGTTTTGTTTTACTTTGTCTAGCTCTATCAGTGCTGTACAAAAGGGTACCTGCTCCACATACGACCATTAAAATTAGAATTAGACACAATTAAGAAAGAAATCAGTTCCCTGGTTGAACAGTTATTTCAAGTGTCAAGGGCCCACATGTGGTTAGCGCTGGCTACCATGTTAGACCTGACAGGAGCAGATACAGAATGTTTCCACCATCACAGAAAGTTCTCCTAAACAGCACCAATTTACTTACGGCAATTTATATTAATTTAACAAAAAAAAAAAATAGGCCAATACCAAAGACAGTTTTTGCAAATATCTGTAGTCACTTGTTTTTTTTTTGTTTTTTTTTTTGTGGTACTGGGGATTGAACTCAGGACCTTGTGCTTGCCAGGCAAGCACTTATTCCACTGAGCTATATCCCCAGCCCTTGTAGTCACTTGTTGAAGTGACACTTGTGGACGATTCAATGTTCAGTTGTTTACTGTTCAATTTCATGTAATGGCTTTCTCTCCCGAGTCCCTGTTATATTTTTGTCTCCAGTTTCTGGCTCTAACAAACAAAGTAACATCAAACTGCTTAATCGTTAAACCTTCGTACCCTTCACTGTCTTAGGGTAAATTCCCAGAAGTTGGATTGCTAGAATAAAAGGGGAAATTCATATTTCAGACCTTTCATAAGATGTCTGATCTTTCTCCTGGAAGTTATGATCATCTACCATCAGCAATACATGAAATTGTGCACTTCCCTGAAATGTCCACAAATACTAGTTATAATAACAATATGACCATTTGGGGGTAAAATTTTCCATCTCTGTTTTAACTTGCTTTTCTTTGACAATATATTTTCTCCCATGTTTACTACCATTCAACTAGGTGGGGAGCAGCTCTCGGGCAGTCAAGGGGATTATCTGCATGGTTTAGGTTTTAAGGAAAACTTACTAGATTTACAACATAGGCCCCATAAAGTCCTTCAGGCAAAGTGACAGGATTAACATACCAGAGACTAGGAAAGGTCTTGGTTTCAACAGCACTGTGGTCATGTTATTCTTTCCATCTGTTTAAGTTATTCTCATTTATTGTTTCTTTGGACAGTAGGAGTTGGCTATTTGGTGAGGTTTTAAACTTGTCTAGTTGCTTATTTTAATTGCTTTATTCCTCAGACTACAATCCATATCTAACGAGAAGTAAGGCAGCCTGGATTCCTAGGCATCAGGAAGGAAGGGGCCTTGGGCTCAGCAAGATTCCAGAGCCCAAGGAAACAGCTACTTGTAGTAGCGCTGAGGGGGAAAATTCAAGCTGCACTCTTTCTTGGCCTTCTTGAAGTCTAGCTAGCATGTTCGCTCATCATTCATTCTGGGCATCTGGTACGATGTTCTGATGAGTATTTTTTAAATTTTGATTTTAGCGCTGAATTCCCTTCAAGTTCTTTTAGAAGGTATAGGGCTATCAGTCGTTCACATTTTAGCAAGTATTTTCTCCTGGTACTTTAAATAATATACAGATTTATAAAAGCATCTTCATCACTTCTAGGGTCTCTATTATACCCGTAAAGGAGGTACAATCACCACTATCTTCATTGACTTTTGAGGTTCAGGAAGGCTGGGTGACCTGCCCTAGGTCCTGCAGAAGGAACCGTGGTCTGACTGCTACTCCAGTGTTCTTGGCAAACTATTTGCCTTCCAAGCTGGTGGGCTAGGCGTTGATAAAAAGGCAGCTGGGAGGGCTGACGAAAGGGCCTGAGAGCAGGCGCTGGAGGAGGGCACACGCTCCCTCCCCATCTGCTTCCTATGGAACCTTTCTGATTCTGACTCCAGGGTTCCGGAGGCCGGACTCGAGGCGCCAGCTGGGAGTGGGATAGCGACGCTGGTCTGCTGCCTCGAGGGTTTAAACCAGGGTGTAGGGGTCCGGGGTTGTAATCAAGATCCAGGTTAAATCAACCTATCGAGGCCCCGCCCCCACCACCGCGAGCCGTTACGAGATCACCACTTCCACTTGATGGCTGTCTCTTCCCCGGGCCCAGTCCTCCTTGCGGCCCTCGCGGTCCCTCCTCCAGGACCCCGGTGCCTCCCACCCGATTCCCCGGCCCCTCCGCCGGCTGGAACTGGACTCTGCCCCCGCCCCACCTTTTCTCCTCCCCGGGGGCGGTGGCCCGTGGCGAGCGATCTCATTGGCTGCGGCTCGAGCGAGGGCTAGCGCCAGCGGTGCTCATTGGTCCGGACGACTCCGAGAGTCTAGCTGCCCAGCGAGTCGCTGGGGGAAGCAGAGCAGACGCCCGGCTCAGCTGGAGCGCAGGGCGCGGATCCCGCGAGTCGGAGCCGGATCGGAGCCCGCAGATCGCAGCCAGAGCTCAGAGGTATGGCGAGGCGCTGAGTCGCGTGGGGTGGGAGCTTCCGAGGGCGCCAAGATGCGGCACTTTTGCCCTGCCCCCCAGAACGGGGCATCATCTCCCAGAAACTGGGCCCTCCATCCTCCCAGGAGGCGATCTTCTTCCCGCAAAGAAAGGGTCTCCCACCTCGTAAAGAGCAAAATAGCTTCGTTTTCGTTTCAGTAATGGGCCCTTCCTTCTGACCGCAGCTCTAGAGGTAATGCCCCCAATTTACACCTGAAATAGAATGTTCTCCCCTGAAGTGGGGTCCGCCTCCCCAGCTAATTCAGACCCCCCTCATTCCTTTGGAGACGGATGCCCCTTGCCCTCCCTAATCAAAAGTTTGGATCTCTTGACTTCCTCTCATCCCCTTCATAAAGATGAGGATTTTCTTAGCTCATAGACCACAGTGACCCCTCCCTGTCACCTAGGCAGAATGGAAGTCCTGGGAAACAAGCCCCTCCGTAAGACAAGGGCGTCCAAAGGCAGAGACTGCAAGTCACCTTCCAAGCCCATACCGACCTCCCCGCCTCCCCGCCTCCCCGCCTCCCTGCCTCCCCGCCTCCCCGCCTCCCCGCCTCCCTGCCTCCCCGCCTCCCCGCCTCAGAAAGTGGGCTCTGGGAATGATGAGCCCCCTCCTACCCCTGCTAGTGACCCTCCCCACTTAGAGGTTGCTTCCCACCTGCCACTATAAAGGCTTCGTGGGGCTTCCTGTCCTCCTGCAGTAAGGGACTCTCACACTCAGGAACTGGGCAAGGGTCTGATCACCCGGCTCTGACCAAGTCCTCTTCTCTGCCTAATCCTTTCACCCACATCCCCCACTCTCACAGCACACCCACCCTTTGCAATCCCATCCCCCCATCTTACTCCAGCTATGCCTGACACTTGGCCACCCTGTCTAATTCCACCTCACTTTCTTCACCTGTGCTGGCCAGAGATGGCAATCTGGGGAGGTTTAGTAAGAAGCCCCTGAAAACTATGGTCCTGGACCTATAGTCCTTTCCTGGAGCCTTCAACTCTAGCCACAGAGATGGCTTCAGGCAGCTGGGCCATCTAGGACTCCCTCCAACCCTACACACACACACACACACACACACACACACACACACACACACAGGGCTGTGTTCAGGGCAACTTCCCCAAAGGCGGTCCGCCCTCCTCCTCTTGGAGAAACATTCATCGGTGCAGAAAAGGGATGCAGGTCCTATTCCAAGAGGACCCCCCTTTGCTCCCTGGAGCTGCCCCCACCTGAGGTCCTGTGGGCATTGCCTGGTGGAATTCCCTGGGCACTTGGCCAAGAGAGATGGATGCTGCTGGGCCTAGCCAGTAGGCTGTGGATGGTGTTAACTTTGCTACTTTATTGAAGCTGGAATAAAGGTGAAGGTGCTGTGACCAGAGAGGGTGACTCTTCTCTGGTGGACCAGGGAAGAGTGTGGGTAGGAGCAGTGTGGACAGGGGAGAGGCTGGCGGTGAGTTGTGCCTTGCTCTTTGGTGCTGGGCACCGTGGCAGGGAGTATGGAGAAATGTGTCTCCTGGAGGCCAAACAGGTCAAGCCTGGGGAGAGGCCCATGGCCCAGTCCAGAGTTCTAAGACCTAAGCAGGCTTCTGGGTTAAACATCCTACCTGTTCATTTGACAGTTAAACAAAGAGGTGCAAAAGAGAAAGAGGCTTGTTCAAGGTCACATAGCCAGTGAGTGACAAAGCTGGTCACGGTTCTTGCAGGGCCGCTGGGGTGCCAGGGGCCCCCACAGGTGCTCCAGTCTTCACACTTACAGTGGAAACTGCTGGGCACCGTGTCCTCACTTGTCAAAGGAAGCTCCGAAGCTCTGTGAAAGTCATGCAGCTCCGAAGGGACGAACTTGGAGCTCAGCACTGCCCCCAGCCTGTACCTGGTAGAATCCATCCATTCCTGGGAGTCCGCTTGCTGCTGCTGCTGCTGCTGCTGCTGCTGCTGCTGCTGCTGCTGCTGACCCAGGGTGATCCTTTAATCAAGCCCGCTGCTGAATCTCGCCTTGCCAAAGTCTAAGCAACCAGTGTAGCGGATGTGATCAGCTGTCAGTCACAGTGTGCTGAAGTGGAGACTGCTGCAGCCTCAGGTGCACAGGGGCTTTGCTCCAGGAACTTAGGGCAGGCCCTGAGGAAGGCATATGTGCCTTCCGTCTTGACCCCACCTGTTGTCCCTGGCTCCCAGTTCCCTGTAGTCTCTGATTCCTGTTCAGATCCCTGCATCCTTTCCTGGGGCATCAGGCGGAAAAAAAACCAGATGGGAAAACTTTAACTGCTTCCCCCTAGGACCCCCGGCTGGGCAGCAGCAGCCAGGTTCCTACAAATGCAAGAATCTAAGGTAGCAGCTGTCCTCGCTTCCACCCCGTCTAACTCCCAGCCAAAGGGTTGCTATCATGCTTCAACGCAGAGCTGAAAGCCAAGTTCAGGTGGAAAGTTCAGAGCCCAAATCTGCTACTTGGTGTGTGATCTGGGGGAAATTAATAACCCCTCTGTTACTTCTTTGGAGTAAAATGAGTTAGTCCACGTAAAATATGGCACACAGCTAATGAGTGAAAGTAATGGTAATGATTTCAAGTGCAGAGTCACAAAATCTCCATGCTGCTGGTATGGGGGCAGCCATGTCTCCGTGAAAACTTATAATGCATGCTGCAGATAATCAGCCAGGGCAAAGGCAGTGAGCACTGCTCGCCCTTAGAGACAAAGGGAGTCTTCCCAGACAGACGTTGCAGCATGCAGAAGGGACCACAGACCCTAAAATCACGTGGGGCTGAGAGTCCATCTTTGGCTGCTGTGCCGGTGGGACCCTGGGCAAATCATTCACTTCTCTGAGCCTCGGTTTCTTACCTTTGAGTGAGATCTGTTGGGGGAGGGCACAGATAAGAGAGGGGCCTAGGTCTCTGCCCTGTAGACACTTTGGGTGGGTCATTCTTGGTTACAAAGGGCTGCCTGTGTGTTGTAGGACATGTTTCATTTTCCTTGACCTCTAAACACCAGATGCCCATGCTCCTCCTTCAGTGGACAGGAAAAATATCAAGTAAATATGACTAAGTACACCCTAGGGGACAAAAGCCGCCTCACCCCTCCCCATTGAGAACCACTGGTCTAATGTATGGCCTTGCTCGTGGATGGGGCACCATCTAAGCCAGCTCCTTCAAGGTGCGCTAGCTCCTTGCTCTGGTTTCTGCACGATGGGGCCACGGGGTATCCAGCTGCTAAACCTCCCGATGTCAATGACATTCTTGCACCTCACAGTTAAACAGAGCCCTATATTTCACAGAACACTATTGTAGCTACTACGCTAGGTTTCCCCACTTACAGATGAGCAAACCAAGAATCACAGAGGTTAGAAGAGTAGTCTAAGCTAGAGACCAAAGAGTCACTCAGACCAGAAGCAGTTTTAGAAACCACACACCTGGCTCCAGAGCCTTCCTCACAAAGTCACTCAGCAATCTTTCTCAAAATTTAAACCATGTACAGGCTCTTTGGCCTAGGAACCCGTGCTTTGAGGAATCTGCTATGGAAATGCTCAGCACATGCAGAGATAATGCTGCAGAGCTTTGTCACCTCCATATGGCAAGGGGTTGCATTCACCAGGGTCAAGGAACGGTCTGCCTAGAAAAGTGAAGCAGGCCTAAGTTTCTGGGTGAGAAAGGTTTCCGAAACACATAATGGAGGGAAAATGACAAAATCACAGAATCGATGCATACAGTATGACCTCACTTTTGAAAGATACGTTAACGCATGAGAGTAGGTAGTTAGGGAAGTGGGAGTGAGGGAAGGGGACGTGTGTGTGTACATGAACACGTCCAGGAGGGGGGAGGAAAGGCGCGTGCAGCCGGCACCCCTTGCCTTGGAGTGAGTGAAGCAAGAGGAGGAGGGGCCTTCGCATACCTCCAGTCACCCTCGCAGCCACGAGGCTGAGGCCGCGTCACATCTCTAGTGGCTGAGCCTCTGTCCTTCCCCAGGGGAGGTGGGCATTGGTGTTAGACTGACCTGAGCAGAACTGGGCTGCCCTCAGCGTGGCCTCAGCTTCCACTCACCATTTTTCCTTTCTTTTTTTTTTTTTTTTTTTTGTCTGTTTTGGACAGGGTCTCACTGTGCAGTCCAGGCTGGCCTTGAGCTCACTTTGTAGCCCAGGCTGGCCTCGAACTTGCAGCGACCCTCCCGGCTCAGCCTCCCGAGTGCTGGGATTACGGGTGTGCGCCACCATGCCCAGGTCACCATCGCTAAAGCGGCAATGAGAGTGAGAAAGCAGGTAAAGGAGGAGGAAGGGCAGTGGCAGAACCACCTCCCCGGGTTATCGAAAGGGTCAGGCGGGGCTCTGTGCAGACCCATGGTACAAAGTCCGCACTTCGTTAGTGTGAGTCTGGCCGCTCCTCATCCTTCAGCAGTCTCCCTGCCAGGAGGCAAAGGACAAAGCCTTGTGCGTGACAGCTGGGGAGCCTGGGGCCTGCGAGACCACTTGGGGCTGGATGGACAGCCCGAGCCCTCCCCCGCGCCAGCTCCACGCTGCCTGGGAGTCCTCAGCAAAAAGCCTGGGGGAGGATTCCAAGGGGACTGTGCTCTGCTTCCTCCATCCCCTGCCTAACCACCCTTGCTTCCTCTACATGCTCGGCACGTTAAACTCCTGCAGGGACTGGACGCTGGGGTATGGCCTCTATCTGTGCATCCCTCAATCAAATCAACTCTCCAAGCGCCAGATATCCTGCTTTCAAAGCTACCTCAGGGTCCGTCTTTTACAGGAAATTTTCCATGGCCCTCCTTCCTGCCCTGAGCCAGGAAAAACAAGATCCCTCCACCCAAGTGCTGGCTTCCTTGGGTCCATCACTGGTGCTGGATCTTCTCCCATCCCCTGATTCCTGGGCAAGCAGGAATCACCCCTGCCTCATTCTTCCCATGCCCTAAATACACAGTGTAGTTGCTGGCACACAGCCGACAATCAAGGAGCATTTATTGAGTGTGTAAGTGTATTTTGTGTCGGAAAACATACATAACATAAAGTTGACTATTTTAATTGTTTTAAAGTGTACCCGTTAAGTGCATTTACAACATTGTGCATCCATCCCCACTGTTGAGTTTCAACAGTTTCATCATTCGAGAAGAAAACACAAACCCAAGCACAGTGGCACATGCCTGTCATCCCAGCACTCTGGAAGGCTAAGACAGGAGGGTCACAAGTTCTAGTACCATCTGAGTAACGCAGTGAGACCCTACCTCAATAAAATAGAATAAAATGAATTACAAGGGCCAGGGATGTAGTTCAGGGCAAAGGCCTGGGTTCGATCTCCAATTCTGGGAATAAGGAAAGAACTGCTTGCTTGCCACAGTAGCAATATACCTTTCCACTCCCACCGGTAGTGTGTAAGGTTCTAAATTTTCCACATCCTCGCCAACATATGCTTCTTTCTGCTTCATTATTACAGCCTCTCTGGGGAATGTGAAGTGGTATCTCGCTGACATTTTGATTCGCATTTTCCAAACAGCTAATGGCAGTACACATCCTTTCATGGTGCTTGCTGGCTATTTGTGTATCTTCTTTAGAAAAATAGCTATTTGAGCCTCTTGCTCGTTTTTGAATTGGGTTGTTTGTTTTCTGCAGTGAAGTTGTTAAGCTCCTTACCTACATAAATGGATTTTTGTGTCACCATTTCTTCATCCATTTTAACTTTTGCTCACCCCAAAAGGAAACACCAAACCACACACAGTGGCACATGTTTGTAATCCCAGAAGCCTGGAAGGCTGAGACAGGAGGATTCTAAAGGTCAGGCACTGCCTTGTGACCTTAGGATACCAAGGTGACTACCGTACAGTTCATGCCCTGAGGAACTCACTGTCTAAAGCAGTTTTTCAGCCTCAATTAGTCAACTTCTAATCTCTGGGACCTGACACATAGAGGAAACTGTCCATGACCCTATTCCATGAATAGCTGCCTCAGGGCCGCTTAAAAGAAAGAAAGGTTTTGGGCTCACAGTTTGAGAGGCTTCAGTCCATGGTTGTCTTGCTCCAAGGTAGAAACATCATAGATACAGGGCAGGATGGAGAGAAATTGGCCCACTCATGGCAGCTGGAAGTAGAGAGAAAGCGAGCCAGAGTAAGAGAAGCACCCTCCGAGGCATGCACCGGGGGCCACTCCTCCCGCTGAGTCCCAGCTCCCACTGTACACTGAGCTCTAAACTCGTGGGTGCATGAGTCCCCTGAGGAAAAGAGCACCCCCCACGATCCAACACCTTCTAAAGGCCTCACCTCTAAGCACAGGACTCTAGGGAGTCATTGTAGACCCCAACCCTAACAACACTATTGACTTTTTGGGGTGATGCAGGGAGAGGGGTTTGTCCTGTGTTTCATCTGATATTTAAGAGAATGTTTGTCCCTCACTCGCTAGGTGCCAGGAGTACTTCTCCCTCTTAAGTTGTAGCAATGAAACAGGTCTCCAGGCATTGCCAGGTGTCTCTTGGAGGACAGAATTGCCCCTGGTTGAGAATCCACTGGTTTCAAGATGAAAGAGGGCTACACATCCACAATTTCAGTCAGATCTTGAGCCTAACTGGGTATACAGTAGGTGCTCAGGACATACCGTTTGTTGGAGGTTGTGGTGGGCATGTGGGTGTTGGCTGGATAGATGAGTGGACGCGTGGATGATCCAGTTTTTCAGGTCTCGACATGTGCCTGAAATTCTAGTGGAGAAAACAAAACACTGTTTTTCCAGATAGGATTTCTGCCTCTTTCTCTGTTCAGCATAGTAGTTCTCAAACTTTAGCATCAGAACCCCCTGGAGGCCATGGTAAAACACAGACTGATGAGCCCACTCACCAGAGTTTTACTCAGTAGAACCACCAGCCCAAAAGAATACCCCCAATTCTGTTTCCACATCCTCTGGGAATTGTGATCATCCTCTTACCCCCAACAACCTGTCCATTCGCAGAGGTGCCCTAGCTTTAACCGCCGACATATTTCATTTAGGTGCTAATATATCCTGCCTTGGACAGTGGGTAACAGGCGGGGAACCTATCCCTAAAATGCATTTAGAGTTTTTTCAGGATGTGTAAGGGCACACAACGGTAATCCCAGCACTGTGAGAGGCTGAGCCAGGAGATGGCAAGTCCAGCCTGGGCAAGTTTTGTTTTTCTTTTTGGCGGTACTGGGGATTGAACTCAGGACCCTGCGCTTGCTAGGCAGGCGCTTATTCCACTGAGCTATATCCGCAGCTCCCAGCCTGGGCAATTTAATGACTTAGCAAGACCCTGTCTCAAAATGAAAAATGGAAAAAAGGCTTGAGATGTAGCTGAGTGTGAAGGACTTGAATTCAGTCTCCCAGTACCACACACACACACAGAGGTCAATTCCTTCAAAGCTAGGACCCACTGTGTTTTAGTATTGTGCCAGTCAAAGTGTGAGACGGTGATCAGGTACGTTGCATTGTCTGGGAGCTGGTCAGAAATGCAGAATCTTGAGACCTGCTAGTCCTACAGAGTATGCCTGTATTTTAACAAGGTTTTTGAGTGATTGATGTGCTCATTAAAGTGTGAGAAGCCCACCCCAGGCCATCTCTATATCCCTTGTGCTCAGAGCTAAGCCCCAGTCACCTCGCTGGTGAACTGTGTGGCAGCAGCTCTTACGGTGAGAATAGGCCTGGGCCAGAGTATCACTGAGCATTATGGGCCATCCATACATTTGCCTGGTTGCTTTATCTGGTTGAATCTCTGTGGTGATCCTGCTTTTCCCATGGGAAAAGAAGCCCAGAAAGGCACTTCCTTGCTCAAAGTCACACTATGCCCATGAAGTAGAGAAGAGCTTGGCATCCATTCCCTAAGAGGCAGTTGACATGCCACAGCAACCATACATGCAAGGCTGGAGCGGGAAGACAGTGCTGCAGAGCCACTGGCTTTGTTCTACAAAAGTGGAGTAATGGGGGTAACGTACAAGGGGTTGCAAAAGCAGAACCCAAGTTGTATTCTTTCACTTAGTTAGCAAGTGCTTACTGGGTATTTCGATGCAAAACATTGCTCTCTAGCCTATGGTGACAGACACAGAAGACAAGGCCTCCTCAGTAGTTTATCAGTAGGGCCCAGATGGAGCCATCGGAGACATGTGCTCCTGAATGAGTGCGAGTACGTGTTGCATGATTCCATGCTCTCTGTCCCACTAGCTGTGTGTGCATCGTGGGAGACAGAGCAGCCCAGCTACTGCACCAGAGCATCTCCGGGCTGAACGTAGGACACAGGCTCCAGAACAATTAGCCTCCAGAGTGAGATGAGTGCAGAGAAAGGTCAGGAGAAGACATTGAGATTCAAGCTCAAAGTGGAAACAGGGTACCTGTCCCTGACCCTGGGAATGCTGGGGAAGAAATTTCAAAATGAAATTTCAACAAAATAGTTGGCCAGGCATGGCAGCATGAACCTGTAATCCCAGCAGTGCAGGAGGTTAAAGCAAAAGAATCACAAATTTGAGGTCAGCCTGGGCAACATTGTTAGACTTTTTCATTTTAAAAAAGAAAAAAAGGAAAAGAGATGAGACATGTAGTCTGAGCAGATAGAAAATAGTTATAAGATTTTCAGAGAAAAAAGAGTAAAATTATGACTCTCATACAAATAGAAAACAAACACTGTCGATTTTATTGAGCAGATGTTACAGTCAACTCGAAGGAAAAGCCATATAAAGCACACATGTCTAAGGAATGAAGAAATGTTGATGTGAATTCCAAACAGAAGCAAACTGGTTGGCCAAAGCAAAACTTGCTTGTTAACCCATTTTCTACCACTTACAAAGGAGTTTTTTAAAAATAGCTTACATATCACGAACATGGCTAGAATCAGGTAATCCAGATTGGTGTACATGGACACTGTATAGTTTTCCATTAGCGCAACCTTTTTTTCTTCCTGTAAAACCAGGGTTCAGAGGATGAGAAGACTGTGCAGGAGCACAGCATGCATAGACCAGGAGGGAGGAGCTGTAGGAAGGGAAAGATCAGGGCCAGCCAGGTGCCCTAGGCCCAGACGTCCACAGGGAACCATGTCAGGGTCTTAAGCAAGGCAGCAATATGATTTTATGAGCATTTGAGAATGATCCTTCTGGAAGCTGGAGGAATAGTGAATAATCACCCTCTCCCACCTTCCAGCCAGATTCTGTGAGAGAATCCCTTCCTAGGGGCATGTTGCTGGCCTTCCAGCGAAAGCTTTTAACGCCTCAAAGCTCCTATGGGGCGAGGTTGGTCAAACACTAGCCAAAAGCACAAGGCACCCCCCTCGGCAGGTCTGTTCCTGTGTGGGAACAAAACCTGCCTCCCTTCTCCTTGTCCAGAGCTATAAATAGCTCTCCGCTGGCTTCGAAGGCTGAGGGCTGTTCTGGGGACAGGCTGGAAATGAGCACACCAAGGAGCATTTGTGCAAATTACTGGCTGCGTGTGGATTTGCATGCCTGGCATCCTGCCCTGGCCCCAAACGCAGCATCCTCCAAGGAGCCAAAAACAGGACGCAAAGAAGAGCCACACACAGAAGAGCGGGGACATCCTGACCTAGGGGCAGGCTCCGGGGAGGAATGAGAGTTCAGTGGACAGGGAGATGCTGAGGAGAACAAGAGTAAACACTGTGGGGACCCTGGACTGTGTTTCATCATAATGAAAGTGACCCTTAAACACTGGCAGCTCATGTTTGCTGAGCTTTCAGGGGTGGCTGTTTTGAGGGTGTTATGGTATTTGCACCTCTCGTTGCTTATGACAAGCTGATGATGCAAGTCTGACCAAATTTCAGAAAGGAGGTTCAGAAAGGATGAGTGGCTTGCCTAGGGTCTCATAGAGTAGCACTTCTAACCAGAAACCTAGGCTGGACTGAGCATGGTGGCTAATCCCAGCAGAAAGGAAGCTGAGGCAGGAGGATCTCAGTGAGCTCAACACCAGCCTGGACTACATAGTGAGTTCAGGAGTGAGACCCTGTCCCAAAAACAACAAAAAGAAGGCTAAGCTTATACACTCTGAGCCCTGGGATGGACCCAAGCCACAGGGACACCTCTGGATATACTTACCGCTCTCTCTGGCCTCAACGTATTCATCTGTCAATGGGAGCAGCAGTGTCTTTCTCTTTGATGATCACAACTGCCATGGCAAGCAAAAAAGTAGTGTAAAAGCAAAAACTATGCAGTAAAAGTGGTGGAATGAAGAGAAAGTCTTTAACTACCTCACAAGCCCCCCAGTCAGGGTGTGGAATACAAAGTCCACCTCATTTTCCTCTGAGAATTTCAAGGACCAGGTACTTGCTTCCTGTCCAGGCTTGGGAGTGGGCAGGGGCTGGAGGCGGGTGATGGGGTGTGATGCTGCAGTCTTGGGCCCTGCTCTTCCAGCGTCTGCTGAAGCTGAGCCGCCTGCGGATTGTTTTGGCTGAGTGTGCCCTTTCCACAGTAGCCACCTGATCACAACTCAGACCATTGGCCACCACTGGTCAGATCTGATGCTGTGCAATCCCTGGAGAGACCATTGTGGGCTTGGAGTGGGATCTGTTTCTTAGACCTATGGAGCCAGGGAAAATGTCCTGCTTTTGGAGACCAGGTGTGCCCTGGGCTCCCTCTGTGGTCAGGAGTCAAACACCTTCTCTCTCTCTAGACCTCAGTGCCCTCATCTATAAAATGGGTGACAGGACCAAGCTCCATGCTATAGTCAGTAATATGCTTTATGGGGGCCCGGGATATAACTCAGCAGTACAAGTACCTGCCTGGCAAGTGCAAGGTCCTGAGTTTGATTCCTGATACAAGAAAAAGAAAGAAAAAATAATATGATTTATGCAATATCGGTAAGGCCAGGGATCTTGAAGGACAGAACAAACATGCAATCTTCACAACCTCTGCTTTGCATAACTGTTTTGCTTCCTGCCCAGTTGAGTGACCGTTTCTGTCAATATACTTAAAGAGAGATTTGCTTAGCTCAGGCCTTTGAAGGATCCAAAGGTGCTCAGCAGGTGATAGTAGATTGGTGCTGAATGTCACTCAGACCGATAATTTTTAACCTGGAGGAGGTTATGAACTGGGGCGTGCACCTCTTCCTGGGCTGCCATGAGAGCCCCTGCAAAGCCTCAGCTGGGGGTGACAGGCTGCTCCTCCAGGTCCTGTCTCCAATTCAAACAAGCGAGACCAGCAGCCCCTGAAAGTTTCATGGATGAGTCAGAGGCTGTGCCCGGCTTTGATTTTTAAAGGGCGCCACAGGGCACATACTTTGTATGTGTGACTGGCTTCCAGTTCCCAGCACTGTCCTTTACCTCCCACAGCAGTCCTCGAGCTGACTCCTGTTCTCATCAGCATTTACAGACACGGAAACTGAGGCGCAGCGAAGTGAAATCACATAACCCCAGGTCATATGAGCTGCAGTTCCCATCTCACTTGATTAGAATTGCGCAAATGCAAGGCTGGGATATAGCTCTGTGCTAGAGAGCTTGGGTGGCATGTTCCTGGGTTCCACCTGCAGGAGAGAGCGGAAGGGGGAGAAGAGAGAACAGACGTGAGAGGAGGGGGGAGGGAGAACTACTCCGAGGCCACCCATCAGTCCAGAGAGGCAGCTCCTGCTGGCCTCAGGCAGTTCCCTGACCTTCCAGAGGAAGCCACTTTGGGTTCCCTACCTCTCTTGAGGGACACCATTGTCCCCACTTCCTCATCACAAGGGCGCACCATTCTGTTGTTATTCTCCCGCTCCCTTCTCTGTCACTGACATTAGACTGACGGTCACGTGCAGGTGCAAGGAGTCTGTATCTTTTCTACGTCCCCAGTATCATCGTGGATCTGGCATAAAGTGAGCATGTGGCCTGTTTGTTGAATGAATATGTGGCTGTGTTACTTAGATTAACATTGTCAGAGAGGTTGTTGGGAGGGTTTGGTATGTTTTAGATTCCGAACTTACTTGTGGGTATTTGTTTTACTGCAACCTTCTTTTAAGTAAACCTGTTTTGAAATCACTATCAGTTCCCACATAGTTATAGAAATCATACAGAGGCCCTCCATGTCCTTCATCCAGTGTCCCCCAGGGATACTGTCTTGCTAACTTTAGACAGTATCCTGTCACACCCAGGAAGATGACACCTATACACTCCCCTGGTCTCCTCGAGATTGCCCCAGTTTTATGTGCGTTTGCCTCGCATGTTTCTTTTAGAGTTTTGTTTTAGGGTTTTTTCTGATCTTGCTGGGGATCAAACCCAGGGTCCTGTACACATCAGGCACATGCTATGCTACTGAGCTACAACCCTAAGTCCCAGCTCTCACATTTTGGAATTTTGTGGGTGTGTTTGTCTCTGTGATGATGGGGATTGAACTTGGGACCTTGGTGCTCAGCTACATCCAGGGCCCTTTCTATGTTTGTATATTTGTTTGTTTGTTTAGAGACAGGGTCTCACTAAATCACTCTGATGCCCGGGCTGAGCTTGATCTTACAGTCCTCTTGCCTAAGCCTCCCAGAGTCCTGGGTTTACAGACATGCACCACCTAGCCTGATTATCTTGCATGTTTTTGAACAATTGCTGGTCTCACAGAGGAGCAGGTGAAAACCTAATCACACCACCTCAGTGGAAGTCAGAGCCTGAGGGTTTGAGTCCTCAAGTCCTCAGAGGTGCAAGCCAGAAACCCTACAGCATGGAGATATGCAAGGGTTGGGCTCCTGGATTGGGCATTCTCCGAGAACCCTCAGGAACTCGAGTGTGTGAAAGAGTCAGGATATGTAATGACAATCCCTGAAATAGCTCAGTGAACTGGTCACGGGTAGCATTTAGGACCATATGGCTTTGAGGGAATGTCGGGTGCCATCCAGTGAGTCCCCTGCATGCAGTTCACTTGTGTCCCTCTCAGAACATGTTCTGGGGTTTTGTCTTCCCTGAGCACCATCTCAGCCCACAGTCACAGGTCTGAGTCCTAGCTCGGCCACTTTCCAGCAGTGGAAACTTGAACGGATTGGCTCCGTGTGCATCACCTGCAAAACGAGGGTAGCAGCCGTATGGACCGCAGGATCGTTGTGAGGACTGAGTGCAGGGCCACCTGGGAAGCGCTCAGAGAGGCCTGACCCACGGCGACTGCTTTGGGGACAGGAGCATTCTCCTTAGTGCCCGTTATTCTTTAGATTAAATGGACCTGCTCTACTGAGCTTCCTCCTAAGCAGCTATATCCAGCCTCATACAGGGCTCATGTTTCTTTTTTTGTCTTAATACACATTAAAATAAAAACATTCCCGTTAGAATAAATGTCTCCATACATGCCTTCAACTGATCTCAGACAGAGTAAGTTAGCGGGTGCGTCCTTGAGTTTGCCGGCTAAGTCATGCAACCCTGAGCTTCAGTTTCCTTATATGGAAAATAGGCATAGAATGCAACCTGCCTTCCAGAATGGAGTGGGAGGTTTTGGTTATCACGGCCCACAGGGCACACACAAGAGGTGTAGCCCCATGTCCTGGCTGGAATTCATCAGACAAATCATTTGTCTTCATTGAGCCTTGTTTTTTAACTGTGAAACGGGAGAATTGGACAAGACCTCTTTCAGGTTTTTATCTGGCTCTGATGGTTTTTGGCTTGAGGTTCCCAGTTGTCACAGTTGCTTTGCTAGAAGACGGGCTTGTATTCCTGTGAAGGATGGAGTTGGCTGTGACAGGTGCATTCCCCAGGCTGAGATACTCCTGGGACAGCTGCCCTGGCTACATCAAGGCAGGAGTTCAGGGGCAGAGAAGGAAGCAGAGGAAGAGAAAAATCCAGTAGGAAGCAACATCCTAACACCTCAGCACAATTAAGGTCCCTTGAGTGCTGTTGTCTGAGGACTCTGGCATCCGCCCTTGCCTGACCAGTGCCTGTGTCTTCCCGGGAGCTCAGGTCTTTGCTTCAGACCTCCTTGAGTTGGAGATAAAGAGTGTCCGCTTTGTGTAGGGATGTCCTTCAGGAATGAGCATCATGTCGATGTCACGTGGTTTTCGGGGAAAGTTGCTGAGTCTACAAGACAGCTCCTCACTTGAGTTGGCATTCTGGCAAAGAGGATTGCTCCTCTGAGATCTGCTAGAAGACGGAATGAGAAGCAGAAGGTCTGTGGTGGTTGTGATAAGAGGCTGCTGCCTTGCTATAGTTTTAATTTTCTAGGGGAGCCAAACGACTGTAAAGATTGTATTTCTCTACCTCTGCAGAATCACCTCTAAGCACATGGGCTTGTGATTCTGCAGAAAAACGAAGCAGTCAGAGAAGCCTAGCTTCAAATCTGGATGGCTACTCTCTTGCAACAAACACAGAAGCAAGTTTTGCATAACACTCTCTGGGCCTTGGGGTCCCACCTTCCCAAAGGCACCGCCATTGCATTATGTTTCAGAATATCAGTGATCTCTACAAAGCGGCGCAGCATGAGAGTGAGGAAAGGGGGACCCACGACAGGCCCTGAGGCTCTCTGCTTCCCTTCCCTCATCTGCTAGGTGGGATGACGTTTTCCCTGTGATGGACTGATGCTCAGTCTCCAATCAATTAGCACTTAATAGTCTGTAGAGAGACAGCATAGCTATTGCTGGGGGCACCTGTACCAAGCAGTTTGTCCCCAGGATGCCAGCTTAACCTCCTGCCGTTCTTCAGAACAGCACGGCCAGCCCAAGGGAGAGGACAACCGAAAGGTGAACAGAATCTCAGAACTTTGGTCCACTAGGAATCTCTGAGCTGATCATGTCTTGACGAAGTCCCTTCACCTGATGCTGGAAGTCTTTCCCTCAGCCTACACAAGAGGGGTCAAGCCTCAGGCACGGATGTACTGCGCAATGACCTTTCTTAGCACCTGAGCCACAGTCTGCCTTCTGGTTAGTTCTTTCCCTCTTTTGCAACTTTGCAAGATTGCAGCCACCATAGAAGGCAAGGCAGGGTCGTGAAGCAGGTTTCGGTGTGCGCCCTGCTGCTCATGGCCCTAGGGCCCCGTTTCCTCTCCAATTCGGGCTGCATGGCTGTGTCCCTCTGCCCAGGACCCAGCACCATACTGGGCACACAGCAGGAGGGAGAAGCAGCCAGCGGCACCCTGCAGAATACTCACAGAGCAGAAGGCACCCCCTCCCCATGTGCTCTCTGAAGTTTGAGGAGCAGCGATGTATGTCTCAGTTCTTGAGTCCCTACCAGCTCTTCTCCTTGTCTCCAGATGCCTGGCTCAAGGAACAGTCTTAGTTACTTTTCTCATTGCTGGGACAAAATACCCGATACCCAAAGTTAACAGGGAAAGGTTACTTGGCTCACAGTTTTTAGAGAGTCCAGGCCATAATCAGCTGGCTCCAAGAGGGGAGCACATGGCAGAGAGGCACCACAGAGGAGAAACACAGAAGCTAGCCAAGCAGGCAAGGGACAAGACAAGCCTCTATCTGTCCCTCGCATTGTATCCAGGCTACTGGGACTAGAACGGTGCCGAACCAATCTGCGGACTAATTTAGTAGTCACCCGCCCTTAATCCTAACTGCAGCAAGAATCAGTCACACACTCTACATCCAGCCACCTGTGAAAAAGCCCCACCTAGGACTGCATGAGGCTTTGGGGGAGCCTCTAGACACAAGCCATCACAGGGAGCATTTTCAGGGTGACCAGGGAGCGCTCCCTACAGCCAGGTGCTCCGGGGACAGACCTGAGAAGCTTGGTGTCGGACGACCCTGTCTGAACTGATTCTGTGAAGGAGGCTCCCTAGGCTGAGTTGTCACCCCTGGAGAGCCACGCCGCCGCCAGCTGGCTGCAGTGACCGCGCTGGGGGTGGGAGAGCTCGGGGACACTGAGTGCGTCGCTCGCTTTCCTCCTCCTTATGGACCAGATGAGCAAGGGAGGCGAGCAGCTTGTGTGCTGGCCAAGGGGACCCAAGCATCACGCAAAAGAGGAAGTGAGCGAGGGGCCTGAAAGTAGACATGGTGACCCGGGGTAGCAGCTACTCCTGGAGGTCTTCTCTTTGGGATCTTGGGTGTTTCTGAAGGGATGGGGCTGGACACGAAGACTTGAGAAGACTCATTCCAGGCCAGGGTGTGGCAGGGTGCCTGAAGTTCTAGTTGGAAGGTTGGGCTTTTATTCTCTCTGCAATCCAAAGCCTTTGGCAGGTTTTTCACGAGAAGGACTAAAGAAGCGACGCAAATGCAGGAGGAGATGGCTTGGGTTCCGGGGAAGCACAGGAAAGGGTGACCTGGAAACGTCTGCACTAAGGTCTCACCACACCGTTCTACAGTCAGCTTCTGGGTGCAGATTGGTCCCCATGTGAGGTCTTGAGCTTCCTGCCCTTGTGGGTAAACTATAAATTGCAGGAGGGAGATGGTTTGTACATCGGAGGAGTGCTGTCAGTACCTATCCTGTGTGATTGTTTAAATACTCATTGAGATTGCAGTTGTTCCCCTGTATCCACCAGCTCCCACCAACTTCAGATCAAAAATACCCAGGATTGAAAAACATGAAAGGAAAGAAAGGAAAGTTGGGCACTGTGGCATGTGCCTGTAATCCCAGCACTCTTATGGAGGCTGAGGCAGGAGGATCACAATGTGAGCCCAGCCTGGGCAACTTCGAGACTTAGCAAGACCAGTCTCAAAATGAAAAAGTTAAAAAGGGCTGGGGATGTAGCTCAGTGTGAAGGTCCTAGGTTGAGTCCACAACAAAAAGAAATAGACGAAAACAGGGAAGGAGAGAGGGAGGGAAATGAAAAATGAAAAAATACATATATTTTTTTCCAGAAAATATTTCAACTGTCCTAAATATATAGTCTTTTCCCTTCTTATTATTTCCTAATGGTGCAGTAGAACACCGATTCACCTAGCGTTTACATTGTATTACGTACTGTAATTAATCAAGGGATGATTTAAAGTATGCAGGAGAACGCACAGTAACACACCATTATATATAAGGGAGTTCAGCATCCCCAGATTTTGGTATCTGAGGGGCTCCTAGAGCCAAGCCCCACAAATTCCACAGGAGAACTGTGTCTTCATTTCCTAGGACTAATGAGCAAATGGCTGCCAGCTGGGTCACTCAGAACCACAGAACTTTATTCTCTGGCACTTCTGCATGCCAGAATCCACAGTCAAGGTGTCAGCAGGCCCCCATCTCTGCGAGCCGTAGGCTTCCCACCCTGTCTGCCTCTAGGAAAAAATTAAGAGTAGCTGAGCTCACAGTCCTCTCCCACCAATGGCTTTGCTGTCCCTCACCCCTAAAGGCCACCTGGTTACAGCATCCTCCGAGACGAGAGGGGGTGGGATGGGCAGACCAGTGAGGGGCTGAAGACAGGTGGGCGAAGGGGGGCAGCACCCCTAGAATATATTTCTCTTCCTGGAACCACCAGTAAAGGAGGTATGACCCCCCAGGTACAGAAAGCTGAGGCTCAGAGAGGTTAGGTCACCTGCCAGAGCAAAGAGATGGGGGCTGACACTGTTGCTGGGGCTCTGTCCTGTGCAAGCCGAAGGGCTCCACAGGGCTCTGCCTCCATCAGATTAACTCTCAGACTGCCAAGACACGGGCAGCTGTTGACCATTCTGTCACACCTGTGGGCCAGCTGGGCTCAACTGACCGTTTCTGGCCTGGCGTGTGTCCTGTAGCTGTGGAACAGTCACAGAAGGACTTGGAGTCATCTGAAGGTTCTACCAGGTGCAGTGTCCACGATGGCTTCTTTGGCCCCAGCTCTGACACCAGGAAGCTCCTTGGCTTCTCTCCCTCATCTCATCCTCCAGCCTCTCCACCAGGGTCAGAAGTCTCAGAGTCCCGCCCAGCTCCCTAGGGGCTGACCACCAAGAGACAGGAAGTGAGAACTGCCTACGCCATGCAGAGCTGTGGCTGGAGCTGTCGTGACACCATTTCTGCCATACTGGTTGTGTGTGTGTGTGTGTGTGTGTGTGTGTGTGTGTGTGTGTGTTCTGTTCCTTTGTTTTGTTTTGTTTTGTTTTGTGTTTCTGTTTTTGAGATAGGATCTTACTATATAGTCCACGGTGGCCTTGAACTCACTCAGCAGCCCAGGCTGGCCTCCAATTTGATATCCTCCCACCTCAGCCTCCCAGGTGTGAGTTTTATAGACAGGTCCCTGTCTCCACCATCATGTTTTTATAACAACTGCGTGGAGATGTAATTCACATGCTTTACATTTCACCCACGTCAAGTGTCCAGCCAATGCTTTTTTGGTGTTTTATGCTTTCCTTTTTAATTGTGGTAAAGCCAGGCATAGTGGCACACGTTTGTAATCTCAGCACTCCGGAAGGCTGAGGCAGGAAGATCACAAGTTCAAGCCCGGCCCTAGCAACACAGTGCCTCAGTGAGACCATTTCAAAATAAGAACTAAACTTAAGAGGCTGAGAGATAGCTTAGCACAGACCCTGATTTAAATCTCCAGTACCACAAAAGTAAATAATGTATAAATAAACATCACAGTAAAATCTACATTACACTAACTCTGCTTAATCATGTTTAAGTGTACGCCTGAATTCACACTGTGGTGCAGCCGTCTGTCTCCTTCCAAAGCTTCTGTCTAGGTAGCAGCATGTCTTCCAGGTTCATCTGTGTCATAGCACAGAGCAGAATTCCACCTGAATGCTTAGATGCTGCGTTTGTTCAGCCATCCACATGCAGTGGACCCTTGAGTTTGCTTCTGCCTTGTGACTATTGTGAATCGTGTTGTGCATGCTGGTATTCAAGTATGGGTCTGAGTTGCTTTCAGTTCTTGGGATACAAACTACCTGGGAGTGGAACTGCTGAGCCACAGGCTCCTTCTTTGCCTAACTTCTTCAGGGGCTGCACTGTGTTTCCCAGCGCTCCCTATACTCGTGTTCACAGTAAGGACCGCGCCTCTGCAGATCCAAGGTGGAAAGATAGACCCACCCTACCAGGGGGTGGAAAGGAGATCTTGTTGCTGTCATCTTTGTAACATACACTCCACCATATTGAGTACTGATAAATTCATTTATTTAGTCCTTTAGTGAATATTTCTTGCTTTTCTTTGTCATACTGAGGGTTGAACCCAAGGAGCACTGAATTACATCTGCAGCCCGTTTTACCATTTAATTTAGAGACAGTGTCTTGCTAAGTTACTCATGCTGGCCTTGAATTTGTGATCCTCCTGTCTCAGCCTCCTGAGCGGCTGAGATTATGGGTGTGCCCTACACACCTGGCCTCAGTGAAGATCTCTTGATGCCCAGGCACTGCCGGGTGTGGGGAGTGCAGCAGACAGGAATACTGTTCTTGTTCCCTCACCATTTTCAATTGCTTGGAAAAGAGGCATTAGCTAAAATCATGGAAGTAATGCCAGGCAAGGGGGCTGGGTTTTCTTGATGTTCTTTTCCTCCCTCCTCTTATCTTTATACAAATGGATAAATAATTTAGTGCTGCAAACTGCATTAAACTTAAGTGCATGGCTCCATGAAGTGTTACTGATAAAAACAGCCCCGTAACCAGCCCCCAACTCATGTTATAGGACCATTCCCAGAAAGTTCCCATGTGTCCCCCAGAGTCACTGTCATTCACATCTCGCCCCACAGAGGAGCCCTGCCTGTGTTTGAGCCCCACACGGATAGAATCACAGAGAAAGTGCTCTAGTCTGAGGCAGCTCCCTGGGCACTGTTTGTGAAGATGCACAGTGGAGACCATAGTAGGGGCCACGGAGGAAGCACACACAGTGCCCGGTGAGCACGCAGCAGGTGTCGTACCCAGTTTTGGAGAGAATGACACAAACACCAGCAACGGGAAGTCTCGCTCTTCACTAGACCCAGCCCCTGAAGATGTGCTGGGCAGGGGTCACAGGCTCTGGAACAGTCCCTGGAGGGATGAACCCCACTTCTATTCTTAGGAAGGTAGATAGACCTCAATTGGAAGGTGTGGAACCCAATGGGACTCTAGACTTTCTCTCCTGTGCCTCAGTTTTCTTTTTTGTAAAAATTAAAATATTAGCTGGGCATGGTGACGCATGCGTAACCCCAGTACTCAGGAGGTAAAGGACAGGCGGGAGGATCACTGCAAGTGCAAGGCCACCTGGGCTGTATAGTGAGCTCAAGGCCAGCCTGAACTACAGAGTGAGGCCCTGTCTCAAAAAAAAATTAAAACATTAGTAGTCACTGCATCCTGTCACATCTCTCACTTACAACAGTACAGTAGCCCCGCCCCACTTATCCACAAGGGATACATCCAACAGCCTTGTGGGGGGTGAAGCCCCAGATAATACCAGACCCCAATGCAGCGCTGCCACAGAGCCGGAGAGTGCGCTCTGCCCTGGAGCCTTCTTCACACCCCTGCTCCTGCAGTGTGAGGCATTATTAAGTCAAATAAGGGTCTGTGTGAACACAAGCATTGTGACATTGGGACAGTTGATCCAATAACTGAGACAGGGGGTGGGGAGGGAGGTAACATGTACAGCTGGACAAAGGGGTCACGCGACTGAGTGGGACAGAGTGGGACACAGCAGGATCTCCTCATGAGACTCAAAACACTGTCAGTTAGAGCCAAGGAGTTGTTTGCCTGGAAGTTTTCATGTAATATTTTCAGGCAGTGATTGACCTAGAGTGCCAGAGATCAATG